>DWJN01000162.1:0-29638 GCA_018248895.1 Carystus phorcus
AGCAACCGGGACCGACGGCTTAACGTGCCCTCCGAAGCACGGAAACGCTCAAGAAATTTTTGCCACTAGCGGTCATCTAATATAATACTATTAAGTCGTCAAAGTACCAGTAGCAAGCAATAAATGCTTTTTCGTGAAAGAACTATTAGTAGGATTAGACCTTTCATCTACATATATGTATTTCTGTCTATATTACTACTAAGTTTATTTAGAAAATGTGTTCGCTACACACAGTACCTACACACTTGTTACACACAGTAGTTCCAAATCTATGTCACAGTAGTTTTTAAGAGGGTTTATCTTCAGAATACATATAATCCAGATGACAAAAATTATAATTTGAAATGGACAAACCCTTGTCCATCGTACAAAAAAGTATAGTTAAGTTATGTACATTGGGAGATAATTAAATAACAGTTGTCTGGCTTTGGTTAATCCATTATAACATATTCTTTTATTAAATATAACAATGTGTTTTATTTATAACAGTATAAAGTATTTTTTAAGGTAGTATGAATTACGTCGTTTATTAAGAAGCTGTGTGCTTTCCGTAATTATCAGTAATTCAACGTCTAATGTAGTTGGCGACCGTTTGATATACGAAATAACACGGAACAAATTCGTTTGACGCTTTATAAACAATTATGTTCGTCAGTTCTAATGGTTATCAACTCTTTGGTTGGCACTGCATAATTTTACAAAATGGCCGAGGAGTGATGCATCCATTGCAACTGCTTTGTATGTTTAATTTTTTATAACCCTTAAATGTCGATGTACAATAAAATTCAACAATAAAACTGTCACGGGAAATTGCGTTACCGTATTTAGCTGAAATAGTGTAAAATGATATAAAAATATATTATTTTTTTACATTTTATTTTTTGAAGTTATTAAAAATACAGTTGTTAATAAGTGATCTTCACTTATATAACTTGTATTTTACTTCCAAAGATTTGATGAGTTCTCCTTAAGATTTGATTTCTCCATGTTTTCTAAGAACGTTTTCCAAAGTTTGGTAGTCCCAAAATAACGTGGAAAAGAGTATTAAAACAATACCGATTCAATAATTTTGAATATAACGGAAATAAAAAAAATACTTATTGTGATATTATAACTACTTACAGAGTAATAATAACTTATAGAAATGAAAAGGGAGCTAAACAAAAGCTTGTGCGATTGGTGTTAGGATCTTACTACGCGTTTCAGAGGGCACGTTAACCCTTTGGTTTCGCTTCTTAAGCATATCGGAAATGAGTAATTCAAAATACAAGACCTCAAATGTTTCGACACTAACCCTTCCGCCCTACGCGACGCTTATCTGTTCGTAGTCAACTATTCACTTTGCAACCAAAAGATACACAACAAATTAACTCCTATTTTTTTCTGGCACAGGTAAGTATTTTTTTATGTGATTTACCGACAAACAAGTGGTCACTGTCAACCATGGACGTCACCAATATTATATTACTATATATTAATATATATACGTATTTGTATAAGTAGCTGTAAGCCGTATTAATATAATTGTATAGGGTAGTAATAAAAACACCGTACGATGAATACGAGAACATATAACCAATGTCATTCCTAAGGTTTTTCATCGCACTGACACTAGATATAATGCCCAATTACCTACGACGTGACGTTTACCTTTTCTGTGTACAAGTACTTACAAGTACATTATACAAATTGGTTTAAAGTTACAAATTTGAAGAGTTTCGTATCCACATAATTATGTATATTATTAAAAGTTTACATCGAAAATTCTTTATTATCCTCAACTTTAATTGGACTGGAACATGCTTAATTTGGATGACAATCCATGGCTGTAGTGACGTCACTCTAAATCCAATATGGCGGATGGCCCAAGGTGAAAACCTAAGAATGGACTTAAAGGTTACTACAAACTCGTTTTGAAA
Organism: Carystus phorcus; assembly: GCA_018248895.1. Classification (NCBI taxonomy): domain Eukaryota; kingdom Metazoa; phylum Arthropoda; class Insecta; order Lepidoptera; family Hesperiidae; genus Carystus; species Carystus phorcus. The sequence continues at coordinate 1,920 of DWJN01000162.1, forward strand.
AATTATTTCTAAACGAATTTACATTTTAAATTTATATGATCACCATTAATTTTTTCTTACCTTTATTTTATATCAAGTCATATTTAATTTAAGGAATTCCAAGAACTCTTTGCAGTGAATTAATTAATCAATCTAAAGTTACAGACTAAATTAAAACGGAGTAGAGTTTTCATCTGCTTGTTAGCCGAGTTTTCAGACTTTTTAAGAAACTATAAATTATATTTAACGTACAGGAATTAAAAGCCTGCCTAAAAGTAAAACTTGATAGTTTCAGGCGAGTTATAAATTGCGCTCATTTAGAACTTTAAATCGTGGAGTCGGCCTGTAGAAACTTAAATGAGACGGAACGTGTCCGACGCGGCCCCGAGGTGATTGCCGCTTGGCTTAAACCATAAGAAACGAGACATCGTAACACGCTCCTTTATTACCAGTTACATTACAGATCAAATCATTTATTGTGGACAGTAGGTAGGAAAGTAGATGTAAACATAATCGTTATATTGTTAATAACTTATTGATATATTGTTAGTTCATTTTTTGCCTACTATTTCTTTATTCTTTGCTTTATATAAGAATTCATATTTTTACTTTATTTTAGAGTTATGTTTGATTAAGTTTATATAATAACTATTATTTAATTTTATTTTTGTTGTCTAGTTCCTAAATAATAATTGTGCACGTTGTGGCACCCTATAATTATGAGTACGCAATAACTATAAGGCCCTGTATTGTTATTTAAGATTTCAAAACTGTGTTATCCGTGTTGGGTGTCCTAGATAAATAAATAAAGAAACTTATTTTTATCACTACGTCCTGCTTATGTAGTACAATAATTACACGTTGATGTCTTAGTCAAGAGTAATTAGACTTCTACTACCCAAGAGTATAATCACCGCTTACCATCAGGTGGGACTGTACTCAAGCAGTAACTTATAATTAATAAAACAAAATCCAAAGAAATATGCGAAGGACAATAAATAAATAACAGTAAATACTCCAAGTGCTCCGGCGGCTAGCGTCGATCTTTTGCGATCGACAGAGTTTAGCAATTGCGGTTGCGGTTGGTACCTGAATGGATGACCGCTAGTGGCAAAAAATTCTTGAGCGTTTACGTGCTTCGGAGGGCACGTTAAGCCAACGGTCCCGGTTGCAATGAACATAGCAGTCTTCAAGCCATGTCGGAGGCCTTCGTAAAAACATCCGACATTTGGGTTGGCCACTAGCCCCTCCACCAATCCGCATTAGAGCAGCGTGCTGGAGTATGCTCAAGACCTCCTCAGTGTCGAGGAGAGACCCGAGTTTAGTAGCGGGCCATTACTGGGTTGAAGGCAAACACTCATCGCATACTAGGATTCCATGTAGTAGTAGATCCTTCGAACGGCCGTCCGGCATGTTCAAATACGAAGATGGCTTTACTTAACTTTACCGGCAAACTATCTATTGTCGATGTTGATTTATGTTAAAATTCCAACTATTATTTATTTGGTCTACCAACGACTGTTACATTACAGAGACTTAAAATAGTTACATTCTAATATACATATTATGAGCTAAATGCACAATCAGTTATAGGCAAACACAGCGTGGTATTTTAACATGTAATATAAGTACCTTCTACATTATTATAAAGTTTATTTTAAACCAGTCATAGGTATAATTAATTAATCCGGGATTTTTTTGACAGACGTGCACGAAACTGGTTAAGTTCAACTAAAGTACTATACATAGGTAAGTTTGCTTCTCGAATAGGGGCGTTATTATTATTATTTCACTGTTATCTTCTGCATTATTTAATAAAATAATAAAGAAGCCGGACATTCTAGATGTGCAAGAGTTAGATGTAGTTCTGAAACATGCTTCAAACTTGTTCCACACAGAGCCCAGGAGAATAACTTTGGAACAGGTCCGAGAAAGAACAACTGGTAAAACGACGTGTTCTGAATGTGGATACTGCGACCACCGCAATCATAATATCGATACACTGTAGGTAAAAGGAATACCTGTCTAATCGTATTGGATTTTACAATTGTTGAAATCATTGGCACCGGGTTACCGCTACTTACGTGGTCCATTGTTCAGTCAGCAACAAGGCATTTGAAATGAGTTTTCAGGTTGTGGCGAAGGAATAGTATCCAGTCTTTTAAATTTGAGGTTAAAAGATTACTTTAGAAGAAGGTAGATACGATGGGTTTTATCTGTCGAGATATTAGATATTTCTATAGGATTAGCTACTGATTACTTGATCAATAACTAATCTTAATAGCAATATATTATTGTGTATAAAATAAGTATAATGTTATTGAAGTTGTTATTTGGAGTAGTTTTCGACTTTCGTTAAGTAAGCTGTAAATTCCTACAACGAAATAAATAATTTAACTTGACTTTGACTTGAATTATTCCTTAACATATTGACTGAATTGTGGAAGTGTTCTATAAATATTTAGTTAGTAGCGATCAGACATCCATTTAGCGACCACACTCGCAGTTTCTTTACTCGATCGATCATTTACGATCGATAAAATCCGCTATGAGCTTTTTGTTGTTACACGCGTGATTTCTGCGTTCCATTAACTAAGGATTACAGTCCCAAAAGATACGGTCAAGATTATTTAAAGGTGTTAAATAGGAAATAGTTATGAGTTTAAATGTAACCAATATATTTCATGTCGATTTCCAAATCCATGGTCTTCATAATATGATAGCTTTAATTATTGTGCTTGTTAGTTAAGCACACACAAATGTATCTAAGAATTTTCTACTAGCTGGATAAAGTGCAGTGGCGTGTGTAGCGGGAATTAAAAGAAGTACTGTTGAATGGTTAAAACGAACTTGTGAAACTCCTCGCTGGAGCTGGCAATCTGCCACCGCGCCGAGGGAATCGAGTTAACAGCGTCGTTCTCCATTTTGACGTTACTTTTCTGATATTAAATAAAAAATATCCTTTAAAAAAAATAAGAATAGAATTACTGACCAGAAAATTAATGTCATTGTTCTCAAAGCGTCTCTATGCTATTGAACTTCTCGTAAAGCTAGCTGGATTCAAGATTATTGTATGTCTACAATTCGATCTGATAAAACAAGATTTTTTATAATTAATGTAATTGTCTATTTAGATGTACGGAAATCGAACTTGTTTTAGGCTAAAAGTATCTGTCATCAAGTTTTACTTCCACAATTATTAGTCAAGTAAAATGAGATAAATAGGAAAGCGGACGTACCCATTCATTATACGAAGACAATTAGAATATAAAATAAGTTGTAAGAAGGAAGTACGTCTATAAATCCACTAGTATCTAATTAATAAGTTACGATAGTCAAAATAAAATTAAAACAACAATACCTGTAAGCCAATTCTTTTTGTACGGCATCGAGTAACTTCAGCTTTCAATTTGATACTAAGCCTGATATGTGAGGATGCTCGTGTCTACAAATAGCCGCGAGCGAGGGCTCGCTAGTAACTGTATCCCCTTCAATATCACCGTCTATATCTCCGTTATCTCCTGTTTTTATTTGTAATGATGATACGAACATGTTCGATATTATACAATTGAACATGTTTGACAGTGTAACATTGGATACTTGTTAAATATTTTTTATTTTCATTTTATTTTTCATCGGAGTAAGTAAAGTAAGACTTGGTTCTTAGCCGAGATTTCCGTATGATATTCAGGAAATGTAGTCAGGATATTGTATAAATATTTACGCTTTTTATTCAATGTTTTTTTAACTAGATATTCATAGACGATCTTTATCACTAGCGGTTACCCATCCAGGTATCGAACCCGCTCGCAGTTGCTAACACGGTCGATCGCTTAACCTTGATGCGAGCCGCTGGGCCATGAGCGATTCGTTAAAAAAAAAGTATATATTATTAAATTTATATAAAATTAATTAAGCGCTTGCACCTCCTTGTCCACGTGGGCTAACTGCCGACAAATCGTTCTACAGTTTAATAGAAATCGTTGTATTACTGCACTTATTTTGGAATGAAATGAATAAATAAAAATATTTAAATGTGGAAGCAATATTTGTCCCAGGAGGACAGCGCCACCGCGCGCCCGGTTCAGTTTGGTGACCGAATGGATTCGTTCATTCATTCGCATCAATTATTCGCCGGCTGCCGTAGCCCGCCCACACTCATTTATTCCATTCCATTTTTTAAACACTGCTTTTATTTACGCTTTAAATATACTGCAGCTAAAACAAACGCAGGTTTATATAACAAAATAATCTGTATAACAGATAAGTCAAAGTTTTTACAACTAATAAGCGTTTTATCAAACAACAAAAGAACAGTCGATTTCAATTAAATACGCCGTATTAAATAAATAATTCAAGTTTTTGAGAATTCAAATGTTAAAAAAATAACTCGTCACTCGTTACAGTATAACCATTAGCTTTGGAATAGAAAAACAATCATTCAAATTGGGCCACCTAGTTAAAATTATGAAGTAATATATAAGAATAATACAGTCGAATCCTCCTATTATTTTGAAGTCGGTTAAAAAGCTGAATATTTCAGGGCAGCTGTTTAATATTGTACGCAAGTCTTAAAGCCCAGTTGTTCATAATTCCCGTGGGATAGGGAAAAAGCATAGATCGACCATCCCTCTTCCTTTTAAATGAACGGAAAATATTATTTTATAATTAAATCGGTAATGGCGTTAGTATTACCAATGTCAAAAAACAAAAAAGTTACTTTAATAGTTTCTAATATTTATAACTTTGAAAATTAGAAGTGTAGTGTATCGATACTAAATGATCGAACGAGTTAAGGAAGTGGATGAACGATCATTATTGGCAAATATAAACTCTTCCGTGCCTTGGAGGGCACTAAGTCATTGAATCCGGTTGTTATCGTAAATAGTATTCGTCAAGCCATATCGGACGCCTTCGGGGGGAATAAACACTTCAAAGACTTGGTTTGGCCACTAATCACCAATCCGCATTGTAGCAGCGTGATGTAGCTCTAGAATACCTTAGTGATGAGCGATCCGTGCCCTGTAGTACATTAATAATGGGTTAAAACCGCCTTATTGTGTTAGTTCTGTGTGATTTTCTTTCTGTTATTAACAATAATTAGTGTGCACAATAAAGTATATTGTATTGTATAAGACTAAACTAAAATGTAATCTTTTCATTAACCCGCGCGGCGCGGTCTCTGTCCAGTTCAATTTGACGGCAAAATGTATTCGTTAATCCCGTAAGCATCAATTATTCGCCGCGCGACAACTAAAATATTCAATCCCGTTTTTTAACGACACGGCTATTTATATTGTCATGTTAAATGCATCTGTTACCACTGTAGCTTTGTTGGTACATTGTAAACGGTTAAGCTTTGAATAAATCGTCAATTTTGGAATTCTGTTAACTTGGTGGAAAATCCTAATGGTAGGGTAACATTAAAATATCATTTATATTATTAGCACGAGAGACATCATTGAAATTGAGTACTTATATGGATTTTGGTAACTTAATGTGGAATAACGGCTTCGTTTCGCACTTGACCGTTATCCATATAAATAGATAAAACTAGAGTGAGACAATCCAGTTGACAAATCATCCATCCAGTTGACAATAAAAATAACCGCTTTTTACTAAATGCATACATAGCACGGTACATATAAAAAAATAACATTTTTTACAATTTTTGTCTCTCTGTTTGTTCCGGCTAATCAATGAAACTGCTGGACCAATTTTGACGGGACTTTCACTGACAGATAGCTGATGTAAAAAGGAGTAACGTAGACTATTTTATTTTAGAATTATAAGTTATCAAAAATTTTGCGAACTGAAAAATAACTTTTTTGTTAAATTCCACGAGGACGAAGTCGCGGACATAGTAACGTAAAATATGCTATGAAAATGTTACAAATTCATTTGTCTCTCTATATTCCGTGGTTATGAACAAATTCTGTGAATTACAACACGAAGTGTATATTGAATAAAATATACTATTGTTATAACAATGAAATAGTACACTCCGTTAGTGACCGGATAAATAAAACACATCGTATAAAAGTGGCTTAAATCAGTTAAGAGGTGTAGGTCTATGACAATGAGGACAAAAAAGATATTACTCGGTTCTGTTCAGCCACATAGCAGTTTTGCGATTTGTTGATCAGAAACATACAGAGCCTCTCATAATATACCAAGTGTTTATATCCGCATGAACAAAATTTATCAAGCTAATATCGTCTTATTCTCGTATGCGATAGAGAGGAAGTATTCCTAAATAGCAACGTACCGATAGACATAATCCCGAATTTATTTTTGAATTGTGCGAATAGAAAAAAAGGTTTCTCTCTTCGTATATTCCGTATGGAGAGATCCTTAGATTTAATCTATTAGGGCTTTTGTAACTTTGTGTGCATTTTATGTATAAGCGGAATGAGTAATATGGATTTTGTATATGTGAGCGTTTTGCTAAAACGAAGTATAAGTGGCCCTTTGTTGGTTCTATCAATAAACCCCCTCATTTATAAGGCAGCCTTAAATAGGTGCTAAAATTTTGTATTGCCCCATTTTATTTCATCTCTTGAAGGCCGCTGTAAATCCGACGGGCTGGACGGGGAGCGGCCTAAATCGCGTATTTCTTTTGTTATTCCACCCTCATTATGGCTTAAAGGGTTGGTTTCGGGAAAGCCCTAGTAAGTGATATAAGAAGGGTTTGAAGCTCCATTGCCTTTTACAAATATCTGAAACAATTTCGGCTTTTATGTTATTCGAAGATTTTATCGTCGCATTTTATCGTCAGTATTTTTACGCATTTTATTTGGATAGTCAAATATTTTAATAGCGATTTCAAAAAGATAAAAATGCCAAACGATTTAAATAAACGGTTCAAACTACCTTAACACTATGCCATGTTGAAATATGAAGCAATCCTCCTAGTTGGGGCTACTTTGTAACAATTCAAAAACGCTATTCGACACGGATTTCACCTGCCGCTTTAAAATGTTAATCCGCAGTATAAAAGTCACGTCCGAAACCCATAAAGTCATAAGTCATGTATTTTATTGCCAGTTTCATAGTATTTTAATGGCTCTGACGGAATCAACAATGTTGCGTATAATAGAAATGGGAGGAACGCAGAAATGTCACGGAACAAGTTTTATGGTTTATGTTCCCACCACGATTGTACAGCCGTCGGCCGTAAGTTCACCGTCCACTATCGTCATTTGCTTGACAAGTCCGCAGAAATGCGAACGTTATTACTTCTTGTATTAATACGTTTAGTGATCGCAATAGTTCTAAATTTTAAAGTCAGTTGAGTGTTGCGAGTTATCTATTTTGATTTGTTGAATTTGATTTTACGAAAATATTATTTGGAAGGAAGAATAGAATAATGTCAAGGCGAATAATGAGAATTGACTTATGTATATAGACAGAATAACAGCAATGTTGCGATTCTGAGATAGAAGAATGGACGATGAAACCACTCTGGTAAGTGCGTTATTTGTTTTTTATTGTGACATATTTCAATTCATTTTTCTTTCTCTAGTGTTGCTGATGTCCATAGCCGAAGATGATCATTTACCATCGGGCGACAGGTCTGCTCGTTTGCCTTCTTACGGCATAAAAAATATTTTGTTACTATTATCCATACCCATATTTGGGTACCTTTAATCAAGTTAAAACTAAAGATCATTAATTTACGTTTTGTTTTTGTTCCAGATGGGGTTATGCATTAAGATCTTTCTCAATCATTATGATATGGATATTGGTGAATTTTGTTTCGCCGTCCCCACCATATTTGCAGTATGTCGTAAGACATCACCTTGAAGCCTAACGTCTTGAGTCTATGAGAAAACTTCGACAGAAGTTCAATATATGTATTTCTAATCTCTTATATTATGTCTGGGACGCTTATGGTTACGTCAGATGATTTAATATTCATGAAGTATTTAATACGTATTGCCAAATGGAAAATGTAAGATAACTGTGAAAGTACAATAAAAATTGAATAAATCCAAAATAATGACTAATCAAGAACGTTGATGTTAATGCTGATAGAAAATACGATCTAGTGCCAACGTGAGCTTGACAATATACGCCACTATGTAGAGGAAAAATTTATTACAGATCTTCTGCAATTAGCTCTCAGAGTATTCTCTAATATCTTAGCTAAGACTTACAGCAAAAACTATTGCCATAAGCCATTGAGCGATTTGCAAAAGGCGGATAAAGCATTTTACGTAAGACTGTTTATAGTCGATTTCTTGCTTAATCATAATCAGAGCAACAAGTCAAAAGTATTTTTTTTTCTGATATATTAGAGTTTTGGGACTTAGTACCTTTCCCTTTTTTTGTTGTCTGGATTAGATCAAAAATCGTTTTTTGAAATTTATTTTCTTAATAATGGCGAAGGCTTTAAGAATTCCCTTTATTTTAGAGACGGTGTTCCAGCTATACTTTGCTAAGGTGTGTTTTAGCTACAATGTTGTGGTCATGATTGGCAAACTTTGTTAATTGGTTTTCTTTTATTTATAATTTAGCTAAACTATATAGGCTATCATCGTTCATTACATGGTCAAAATTATTGTTTCGTGCACGTTAATATCATTGAACTATATTTTTTCGTATATGGAAAATGCAGTAACATAACAATAATTTTATATTATTGTCATATCGTCAATTTCACTTGAATTCATTTTGATTTTAAGAATGGCTATTGCCATTTAAAATGCAATTACCACATTATGATGTAATTTATTGACTATCTTTTATTCAGTTTAGATGGAGATTCCTTTATTAAATAATAGTGTCTTCAAACTATGTATAATCCTTTGGGGTTTGGTTAACGCGTCTTGCGTAAGGAAAATAAAAGTTATGTGTAATTTATAGTTTTATAAATAATGACATAGCTTTGTTAAATCCTCTTTGATCTTTGATATTTTTCGGTTTTAAACGTGGGTTTTGATTCTTGTCGTGTACGTTATATTTAAATAACAATTGATAATACTTTTCTTTTGTATTCCTCGCTTCAGCGTCTAGCAGAGCTAGTCATTCCATTATCCGAATTAAATTTATTTACATTCATCTAAGTATGTTTCTTGATCGAGTGCGATGCTACCGGCTTGATAAGTTCACTTATCCGATGAAAATCTGGACTTTTTGGTACAAATTAAAGACACTTTTTTGCTTACTGACTGTATTTTGAACTGGTGTTAACTCGTTCACTGCTGGGAAACCGAATGATGTGAGGAGGTGAGGCTTCCGTTTTTATACTGATTTACCGACCTTCAAAGAAGTGAAAATGTAGTATTTTTCCTGAGATAGACACGGTTTTTAAAATTTACGACTTTAGATTTCTTTTGAAAGCAACATTGTAAGATCCTTCGTATCTTAATCTCCTGAGTTCAAGGCGGATGTGTACGAGCTTAATAAATTAGCGACAAAGTTGCTCATGATACTAGTAGTGTCTCTAGGGTTTGTCTACATATTAGGAAAATGTTCGTTATACGTAACTAAGTAATGTAAATTTTTGTATTGATATGATATGATACATTGATATCATTAACAATTAATTAATATTCACTAATGATATAATTCTGGTGATTTTGATTTTCTTCCACGACGTGTTAGGACCGGTCAGTTGATTCAAACAGTATAATTTCGATGTCAATCATTAACTTTGGTTTATAATGAAAGATTCACTTTTTCCTTAGTTTGATTTATTTTAAGAAACGTTAGTTGTACAAACTTGGGAATTGGATGATGTCGTTGTGTGGATATTTTATCCTGTTATTTGTATAAATCTGGTTAAGTTCGTGGGAAGTAAAAACTGATAAGAAAATCTGAGAAATCTTGCTACCATCACGTGCGTTTCCTAGTCTCATGCTGGCAACTTTTTAAGAGTCGTAATTTGTATGGAAAAATCTTATATCAGGATAATAAAATAAGAAATATGTACATTTTTTACATGAAACTATGAAATTCATCCGATGGTCTTTATTAAGTTATTTGAAGAAAAAGTAATCATGTCTCGAATCGTCCAGCGTGTCATACTTATGTAATTTCCGAGGTTTTATTTCAAAAAAAAAAATCTCTCATTAATATTTAAATATAACATTATTTAAACGATTTATTTCTTTACCCTCTACTGGGTCTTTCATAGTCTCTCATGGATAATTTCGTTTTCCTATCATTTATTTTGATAGAAATAAGATTTCAATAAAGAATAAATCTGTGAAAATTTCCTTAAATGGTTCATTTAGAACTGTGATAGTTCATCACTATATATAAGTCACAGGAGTTTATTATAATTGTACTGGTCATTTATTCATGGTCAATAGTAGTTCCTTTTTCGTCTATTCAAAGTTTGGTTAATCTCTTGATGACATGTTTTTCCGTCGTGTAATTTTAAAACAGTTTTTCATTGTTCGTCTTCTGAATATTTATATTTACAATTTGCCCATTGTCTTTGCAAATTATCAAACATATTCCTCATATTTTGTTATTTTCGTAAACGGTTTAATAAATTACCTGTGGGATCATATTAACCCTAGAAATGATTAATTTGTCTTCCATTTCTATGTATAGTGCAATACAGTACACTTAATTTTTTACATCTTGAGGAAGGTTAAGACTACCTTGAGGAATAAAATGTCCCAACTGTAAAGTAAAATGTAAACAACTTTTTGTTTTAATCATTCAGATTTATCTAATTGAATCTTTAATTGAAAATGTCTTAATATTTAAGAACGATATTTAACCTTTTGTTATAATATTGATCTTGCAAACTTCTAAGGACATTATGCATTTTTGCTGAATAGTTGCCAGAGCTGTTTGATGACCGAAAGAGATTCTGAGAACCTCGTAATGATTATTTTGAGTTGTAAATTCTGTTTTATGTATTTCTTAAGTAGCAATTTTAATTTTCTTAGCAATTTTAATTTTCTTAGCCTTTGGCCAAGTCAAAAGTTGTGAAATATTTTGTTTTTCCTTATTTATTCAATAAGTTCGTGATGTTCAGTATGGGACATCATCTATCGTTTATTAAATGACCATTCTTAATATTTGTTCTCCAATATTGTATTGTCTCCACGGAGAATAATTATATTATCGTTTTATATTTTTCGTATGCGTTGATTAGTTTGCTACGTCAAATTAGGTCATTGCCTATGCTCTTAAACATAAAATGAATTTTAATCTGTTGTCTTAATATGATGGTTAATATTATGCGTGAAAGTGAACAGAATTTCTTCCCGGTGAAATATGTTACGGTAGTTTAAAATAAGGAGTAAATTCGGTTTCTTGAATCAGAACTACTCGTAGTAGAGAACTTTGGATTATCATTATAATAAATTGGGTTTTATGATAAAGATGTCCATAAGTCTTGAAGGCCAAGTAAATAGAAGCTTTAAGCTTTCGTCAGAAGTGTATCTGTTTCAAACCGTTGTGAAAGTTAAAGTAAAATTTATGAGACATTTTTACTGGAAATATTATAAACATGAATAATATTATTGCCTGGATATGACTACTTACTGAATGGGTGCTTCTGACACGGAAAGGTTTGTAAATTTTATGGTTTTAGAAACATTTATTAGCTAATTTATTACATACAAATTACCATTTATTTCCGGAGTCCAACTTGGCGTCTAAATCTTATTTATACATATGTATGAGGTGAGACTCGACTATTTATATTAATACGGCCTTCAGGGAAGAGACATATAAGTAATTTTAAATATGTCGTAGTTTTATTATTTTATATAAAGAAGTTGAAAATCTAGAAACTGTCTCTTCTTAAAGTGAAATTATTTGGTTGGTAACAGGCTCGGTAATGTGATAGTCTCGGTTTTTTTTGGGTTGGCTGTGACAACGGGTGATAATAGTGCTAATCCTTCCACAAGCACTCACGGGCTCGTAAGGATGAAATTTTACTAGCGTTAATATTTCATAGTTAATTTTACATGACAATAGAAAGCAATAAAAATAATACTTTCTAGCCTCCTTTCACTACGTTAACCAACATTGTAGCGGTCATTAAAAAGTCATAAAACCTGTTTGTGTCCTCGAAGGATTATTTTTTCAAAAACCTGGACTGTTAATATACATTTGTATATACGATTCCTCAAATTCTGGCCTTGTACTTCTTGCGGGTCATTGAAATTAAGATAAAATGACGTCTCATTTGGCCTTGTCAACTTGGAAAAAATGGTGTGACACTTGACAAAGACGAAAGTTGTTGCGAAGAATTCCACGAAGAATTGAAATTGTGTGGGGAATGATTTCTTGAATACCTAAAATTATTTGTCTGGTAAGTTTGATAGATGTTTTGTGAATTAAACGGATTATTGTAGGAAATTTGAAAGTCTTCTAAAGCAAAATCTTTTATGTTTTTGTATGGAGATTGCGGAGTTGGTTGGTAGCTCAATTTTTACTTGTTTATCTTTCATTCATTATCGGTGTTACCGATGAGAAATTTTATCAACTATGACAAGTAATATTGGTGGATTCCTTGCTTTCTCTTCCAGTTAAATTAATGTTCATTTTTAATACTCACAAGTTAGTTGGTACACGACTTGGAGTCGAATATCAGTCTTGGTTTAGTATATACCTGATAATCCTTCGAAAGCCATCTTTGACATTCGTGACGTATTTATTACGTATGAGTATTCATTTTTAAATAACTTTAAAATTACACTCTTGTTTTAAGTTTAATTTTTTACGGATCACTATTGTTATGATATATGTGCATGTTTTTGCTAAAAGGTGATTTTCATATGATAGACCTGTAGGTAATTAATTTATTATTTTTCATTATTGTTTAATTTTTATGCTTTCCAGTTCTATTGATACATGTTCTTCGGATTTCTCTAAACGCCAAAATCCTGTGTTAATAAAATTTTAATGGGGAGTAGTTATTCTTGTTTATTAAGAAACACTTGCATTCTGCATAGAAAAAAAAAACAAACCATAGATTTTATTCATTATCTATCCTTCAGCCTATGAATGACCATCGATGAACTTAGATCGCAACTTGCTACTTGCACCCATTCGACCTGTATTGTATCTGTTTACCAACGGATGCTAGTTGATCTTTTCAGATATTCAATCCATCTAGTCGTAGGGTATCTTGTGCTCCGTCTTCCAACAATCCATTTGATTACATTCTTTTTCTAACGGTTATCGGTCTTTATAACTATGTTACTAGCTCACTACCGTTTTAACAGTCATTTGTTTCAAACATGTCTCTTGAATACGATTTGTTGAACATCTTTTGTTTGTGGACTTCATAATCAGTTAGGGATTTCGTTATCATTTCATTATAAGTGAAAGAGTAATTTTGCATTCTCATCGTACTATAATGCGAAATTAATGTGTTAATCGCAGAAGTTGATCAACATAATCATATTCGTTATATTTCATGTTATTCTGTAGGATATAATAGGGAGTATACGTGGATTTTCACAGGTTGGCCATACTTATGCTTTCCTTTTGGCCCCTTTATAATTGTTATTATGAAATATTTTGTAAATCGATTGATATTAATCTCTACCATTTATTTTTTCATATTTATATCTTTCACGAGAAATAGTAACAATTCAGGTACTATATTAGAGCAGTCCAAGCTGTACGTTTCGACTGAGGTCATTGCTTCGCAGATTTGTTAAGGAAAGAGTTCTTTATGATAAAGAATAAGGATCTTCCGGATTCGTTTCCAAGTCAAAACCAAGACAACATTTCCTTTCTCAGACCGTAACAAGTCACGAATGCTTAGCGTCTTGATCCAGAATAAACGTTCTTTTGCAATTTTACCTTAAATATGTTACGGCTACGACGTATAGTAGATTTAAAGATCATGAAAGAAGTCTTTTGTATACATTTAGGTAAATTCCGTATATTGTTGCAATTTTATTTCAGTTCTGCAGTAGCAGTATATTTTCGAGGAAAACTGTGACTTTGTGTGAATAAATGAAATACATTTTTACTTAGCAACTGACTGTATTTTAAAAATGTTAGTTAGTATAAACTATTGAACCGATTGGTGCAGATTAGACTCCGTTATTTACACTGTTCTGACGTCTTCGAGAGAAAATGGAGAACTAATAAAATATCCAAGAAATTAGAAAAAGAAGAACAAAAAAAAAAAAAAAAAGAAAAAGAAGAAACACAGTTTTTGATATTCCACGAAACGAACTTTGTAGCCATTTGTAATGGAATTAAAAAAAAAAAACTAAAACTATTTCGTTTGACCAAAACAAAGTGACAAAATTATTCGTTATGATAATAATGTTGGTATTTAAGAAACGCGATTCTACGTGTCTTAATCGTTAGAAACTTCTATGAAAATATTGCGACATTCAGTTCGAGTTAAATGTTTGGTTAGTGAAATAATTGTCACAACTAGTAAGTTTTACTATGTCTGTCGGTTGAAGTGAAGTGGGACATATACTTTTTTTATGGCAACGCATTAGTAATGTCTTTGACTGTCACTTATCATTTGGTAAGCTGTCCTTTTAATTTTATTTTAATTAGATAATTAATGCTTAACCACAATCCCAACTTAACATGAACCCGTTTATGGCCCTCTATCGGGCATCGATCTCTTCTCATTTATTGAAAAGACCTTGAGTTAACTCCACCACTGGAGGGGTTAAAAGCCTTCGGAAGTGTCGGAAGTTTTTAACACCCGAAGTCCTTCGATATATCTTAACGATTGTTATCACTTAACGTGGTCTCCGAAAGAGATAAATGGTTATAATCTGTATAAAATCTGTTCCGTCTGTATGAGTGAAATATATTAAAGACGATTGCTATTTAAGCGAAATAGCATCCGGCTTCAGACAGCGTTAACGGCGCAGTTTGTCAATTGCGGATTGAACTAATGGGGCTGGAATTAATGCCAATGTTAATACGATTTGTGTAAATTCAGTAATTTCCCCGCGGAGGTCGTGTAGCTCAGTGCAAGCAGACGAACTCCCGACATGTTCTATAATGTTATGTAATGATTGCCATGTACCATTCTGAACTGATCTAATCTCAAATCAATAATACAGTATACTAGCTGTACTTTGGTACGCTTTGCTGTGACTTCATGGATGAGTAATGATGACCATGATAAAGCATATCTGTCTTCTGCACTTATACCTCCTTTCATTTTACTTGTTTTTCACATCGCTATCTCTTTAAGTGGCCTGTTACTATAATACTTATACATATTTGTATTAACTTGCGTCGTCTACATTCGTCCTAAAAATACTATGTTATAAAAATATATGTTATTATTTGTGCCTGCGATACCAAAAGATTAACTTCAGTGTGAAGCCGTTGGTTTCAGTATTTCAGCGTACGGAATTAAATTGGTATTTCATTGGCGACGTTCAACCGATTTCCATCGAGTGCATTTCAACAATAGGACATCTAAAAGCGTTTACACATTAGCGTGATAGCGTTATTCAAGAGGGTTATCCTAAATTTCTTCCGATATGCAACGAATTTTGCAAGTCTGTTAAAAAAGTTCACAAAGTCTCTCTATTTATTATGATTGTTGAAAATGTATAAGAAGTAATAAGATAATGCTGATTTGCGATTCACATATGTTTAATTTTACTATGTAAATATGATTTGAGAGACTTTTCTGTCCATTAAATTGTTGTCTTTATATAAATTCATCTGTCTTTATGAACATCACAGAAGTCTTCCGACCGTTGGACCGATTTTGAAAAAAATATTGGTGTGTTTAGTGGATTCGAGAAAGTCGAACATCGAAAATTCACAATTCGATACGATAGTTTTTTTTAATTACATGACAAAATCTGTCAAATTTGCTAGTTCTAATTATAAAAAATAGAAGAAATGATACATAACCTGAGTTGAAAAATGTAAAAGGTGCTTGGTCCTCTTTACCGTACTCTCATAGCGTGAATATCTCTCGCTCTTAAATTTTAGCTAAAGTTGAAACGCTGTCCATTTCCGTATCATTAATATTAACGTTTTTTTAATTTAGTGTTGTATCTAAATAGTCATCAAACGACAAAACGAACTAGATCATTAGTAGTCAATATTTGCCCATAGACATCAGTACATCAAAGGCATTATCGGATCGGATACCGATATTGCATCGGATAATGTGTAAACACTGTTATTTGCTCTATGAAATGCGAGCGGGGTTACAGCTCTATCGCAAATATCTAGTGAGGGTCGAGCGTCACAGCGTGTCAATGCACGATTCAAATGTGAATTTCGATTTGTGAACGGAGAAGCCGATTATCTTTAGCAATCGAGTCGCTCGATGTATTGGAATGTGCATCGGTTACGAATTATTGTTTGGAAACGATGTTTAGGAACAATATGAGGAAACTGAAACCTATATATTTCTTGGATTGTCTGTGCGTTAGTTCCTGTTAATATTGGAAACGTATTAACAGATTTGGCTGCAACTTTTACTGATGTTTTGAAGCTTGACTTGTTCGATGCGTTAAATAAAACAGTCCCATATATTTTGTTTTTAGTCAGAACTAGTTGTTAATATTTTATTTGTTTTACGAACAGTTAGGTAAATGTGTTTATTTAATGATTTTACCTGAGTTTCTCTTGTCGTCCACTTCGTTATTCGAGACACAACAAAATATCTTTGAAACTTAAACTAGTTGCGAACTAACAACAATGCATCCATTTCAAGACGTCCAGAACAAATGATTTAGTATAGTTGTCGAAAACGAAACCATCAAAATTTTTCGTCACATTTCTAGGCAAAATCATATCTTTAGACGTTATTTCAAACAAATGGCGCAATGGTTTGTAAATTTATAAACTTCTCACATACACTGGAGAATATTTACGAGGTTGCATCAGAAACTTTTTGAAAAGTGTTCGGAAATTTGATGTATTTTAAATTCGGCTTTTGTGAAGTTCAAGTGGCTTTTGGTTTTAAAACTGTTTTGCGGATTTTCTAATATCTAGCAATCTGCTCTTGTTTTGGTTTGAAAAGTCTTTAGGTTAATAAACGGTATCTTCCTAGCAGTGTAGAATTCAGACCCATTCAGAATCATCAGTTCAAGTTCAACAACTCTTTCATACGTGACGTTAGACATTATACATAACTCCTCCCTCACTAGAGGGAAAATAATTTTGAAGAAATTAATTTCACGTTTTTGTCAACTCCTTGCATCATCCGATTTTACAAATTTTATAATAATAGGTTAGAGGTATCTAAACATATTAAGGGTAACAATCCACCAATAGAACGAGAATATAAACTTACTTACACCTTATGCTACCATGCAATTATACAATTTGATTCAACTACAGAACATAATGACAAAGGTAACAATCCACCGACAAAAAGAGGATATATCACTTACACTACCATGTAATTATACAACTTGCTTAAATCTACAGGATACATGATAATTAACATATAAAACATAACAATAATTTGGACCATACATTTTAATGATCCTTAATATATCATCTATTATATTTCATACTTACATTTCCTAGTGTCCATTTATACACATATTTATCTATATGAAAAGATTTATTTTATGACTTATTAGGTCTTTTTACATTTTTTATCGGTATTTTAGTTTTTCTTTCTCTTATCCTCACTGGGATTACATTTCTTTCCATTTCACCAATTATTTCGGCTCTTTCATACCTCGGAGAATCTTTTGGTTTTCTGTTATTGACCAATTTACTATAAATAATGTTACCCGTATTAAATTCACTATTTGTTGCTTGGTTGCTTAAATTTTCGATAATTTTAGATTTACTTACCATCATCTTATCAGCGACATGTTTGTATAAAATTGACGTCCTTTTCCTATGATCATTTATTAATCTCTGCATATATTGATGATTAAATTGGATATCAAAAACAGTTTTAGATTTAGAGTCTGTATGACCAAGGACTACCTCAAAAGGAGTGAAGCCTGTCGTAGAATGGATAGTATTATTATATGCTATTAAAGCATACGTCATTGTGTCAGCTACGTCTGTAGACGTCTTCTCATATTTGGCTAATCGATAAATCTCAATTAATGTGCTATGAAATCTCTCAATTAAACCCATGGAATTAGGATTATTGGGTGTGCTAATATGCAAATTGACTTTATGCAGTATCAAGAAATCTTTTAGAAGAGCATTGTTAAATTCTGATCCAGGATCACAGCTTATTTTAAGAGGTGTACCATACAATGAAAAGTATTTCATTAATGCTTTAACAATTTCCGGCGTGGAACGATTTTCAATTATTAATGCTTGTCCTAATTTACTGAGAGCATCAATTATAGTTAAATATGTTTTGCCTTCTATCGAGAATAAATCTATAAAAATTTCTTCAAACGGTTTATTCTGCGTTTGAGTGAATTGAATGACTGGTTTTAAAGGATTTCTATCATATTTCATCCTTTTACAAATATCACACGCATTTATTACGGCAGACACTGTTTCTTTCATGCCGGTAAAGTAATAATTTCTTTTTAATCGATTAAGTGTTTCATTTATACCGCGATGGCATGTTTTACCTTCGTGAATTTTCAAGATTATTTCTTTTTGTTCTTCTTCTGAGTCTAAAATTGTTACTCTTTTTGTACACTCAATAATTTTTATGGAATCTTTGTCGAATATTTCTGAGAGAACTTCGAGAAATTTATTACGAACATGTTCTGAGTTAAAGTATACAAAATTTCTTTTAATAGGGTCTAGATTTTCCTTTAAGAATTTCTTAATGACACTATTATTTAACGGAGTGAAAATTTCTAAAATATTTTTATTAATTCTTGAAATATCTTTGATCTTTAATTCATTATTGTACCAGTGATGTACAATAAAATGTGTCTAGGTTTTATATCAATTGATTCGTTAAGGACTTCAATTGGGAAATTGTTCTCTGTATCTAATTCATTATCAGATAGAATGTCTGAATCTATAGCTGAAATGTTTTTTTCGGATTCAGCGTCAGACTCATAATTGACAGAAATATTAGGAAGGGATTCAGAAGTAGAAGCTAATACATTAACCTGAATTCTGGATAGTGCATCAGCATTTGAATTCTGCTTGCCACTCTTATATAATATATCAAAATCATACTCCTGTAATCTCAATCTCCAACGAGTTAATTTAGAATTGGGCTCTTTCAAGGAGTACAACCATACTAAGGGTCTATGATTAGTATAAGTGGTGAATTTTTGACCATATAAATAAGGTCTGAAATATTTAAGTGCCGATACTACCGCTAATAGTTCTTTTTCGATTGCACTGTACTTTGTCTCGGCTTCATTGAGCGTTCGACTTATATATGCGATGGGTTTATCGTTACCAATTGTCCCTTGTGATAGAACTGCTCCTAGTGCAATGTCGGATGCATCCGTAGTAACAATAAATGGTTTAGTAAAATCTGGGTGCTGCAATATTGGTGCATTAATTAATAACTATTTACATAACTCAAATGATTTAATATACTCATTATTCAAAACGATTTGGGTATTTTTCTTTAATGCGTTGGTTAATGGTTTAGTAATTTTTGCAAAATCTTTTATGAATTTACGGTAGTATCCCACCAAACCTAGAAAAGATTTGATCTGTTTTGTTGTTTTTGGAATAGGATAATTTAATACACTTTTAATTTTATCTTCGTTCGGCTTTAATCCTTCGTGAGAAATAACATGACCTAAATATAATACTTTTTCCTTCAAGAATTCCGATTTGCCCAATTGGACTTTTAACTGACGATATTTTAGTGTATTAAACACGTTATCTAATCTTTGATAATGTTCTTCTAAGGTTTCAGAATAGACAATGATGTCCTATAAGTAAGTTAGACCTTGACCTTGTAAATTTCTAAGAACGATATCCATTGCGCGTTGGAAAGTAGCTGGTGCTGTTTTGAGACCGAAGGGCATTCTGAGAAATTCAAAATGACCTCGTTGTGTGGAAAACGCGGTTTTAGGTCTATCCTCACCTTTTACTTCAATCTGGTGATAACCGCTAGCCAAATCTAGGGTTGTGAAATATTTAGAGTTCCCTAACTTGTCGAATAAGTCCGAGATGTTTGGAATCGGATACTTATCGTCTATTGTTTTGTCGTTAAGTTTTCGATAATCTACAACCATTCTATACTTTTGCTCGCCTGTGCTGTCTAGTTTTTTTGGCACTAGGTGCACTGGGGCGCTCCAGGGTGAATAACTGTGTTGAATAATGTTTTCACTTAACAATTTCTGTACTTGACGATTTATCTCCTCTACTTGTTTCGGTGATTGCCTATATTGTCTAACGTAAATAGGAATCTCATCTCTTGTTCTTATTTGATGTTTTACATCGTGCGTAAAAGTTAACGGGATTCCTTCGCAATAAAATATGTCTTTATATTTATTACAAAGTGAATAAAATTGGTTCCTTTCACCTTCGTTAGGAATATGCTCTAATCTTAATTTACATAAGTTGTCGGTTAGTAGTCTGTCTGTTATAAAATTATTATCATATTTTATGTAATACTCATAAATTGGATTAACATCATAATGATTTGGAATCTCGTCTAGGGAAGTACGTAATTTTTGATTTACCAAATCTATACTGACGTTTAGTTTTCGCAACAAGTCAATTCCAATTAGACCGTCGTAATTATCGATATCATACACGTAAAATTTGTGTGACAGGTTAATTTTAAAAATTCCGAATATAGGGATGATGATGGCCTCATTATGATTGCTTATTGAGTGAGTGCTTTTAACACTGAAGGGTTCATATACTTTACAGTTCGGATAATATTGATTAGCGAACTTGTTGCTTATGAAGGATCTTTCGCTACCTGTGTCTAGCAGTAATTTTAAGTTTAACTCTGGAATGCGTAGAAAGGGTGAGTGATGTAGGTCACTTTCGTTTACACTTCTCGCTGATTGCCTGAGGCTCGGAAAGAAAAATTTACCGTTTCTCTTGGATTAATTCCGCTCGTGCCTGGTTGTGGGTCACTTATATTTCTTACTTGACCTTGACTGACATTTTCCTGCTTTGAGACGGAAGTCGTATTTACATTTGACGGAGTGTTACGATTATGACGTTGCGGTGAGAAATACCGCTAAGGGTTGAAGTTAGAAGAAAAATTATTCCTCGGATTATTATAGAATCTAGGCCTGTTTGGCCAGAAGGGTCTAGGAATATAATTCGGTGGGAACCTAGGATGTTGGGACCAATTTGAGATTTTATTGGGGCTATAACGAATTCTTTCATTATTCGCCCTATTCGTATTTTGCTTACTTAGTGCATTACGCATTTTGTATTGTAGTTGAAAGTTCTCTTCAGTTAAGACGATTTGCAGAGCTTCCTCTTGCGTTTGAGGAACTTTTAACCTTACGATTCTGATTAAGTCCCGTGGCAAATTGTATAAAAACACATTTAAGGCTGTATTGTTATAGATTATAATTTTGCTATTCCGTGACGCGAATTCGTCGTTGCTAATTTTTGATAATAAGTTATTTCTAGTTGTCTGGATACGATTGCAGAAATCCAAATAAGACTCATTAGGTTTAATTTTCATAGTTTCAAGTTCTATAGCCACACATGCTTCTGACTTCTGGTCACCGAAATGTTGGATGAGGGTCTCTTTTAAATCTAGCCAGTGATTAATGGCGTAGTCAGTTTCGCCCATGAGAGCCGCTGCTCTACCCGTTAATTGGCTTGTTATTATTGGAAGCAGATAATTATAATCAGTTTTGCCTTCATAGATATGCAATACATATTCGCATTTTTTGATAAAAAATTTAGTAATTCGGTGCTACCATCGAATTTAGGAATAAGATCAGTTATTTCTAATTGAATTATTAATGATGACGTAAAAGGATTCATTTGCGGTAAAATTTGTGGATCCGGTAATGTTTGTTCATGATATGTTTGATCGGACACGTTATGATCCGTATTTATTACATGCTCAGGATTGCGCGATTGTTTATCGGGCATTGGTTGGACTTGAACATGGTATGAAATTCTGTCAGCTATGTGACTCGCGACATTCTCCGTTTCTTGGTGAACTCTTTCAGCTAAATTGTTTGAAACATTTTCCGCTTCGTGCCTTACTCTATCCGCTACACTTTGCGCTGCATTTTGGGCTTCGATACGCGCTCTTTCGGCTGCACGAGTAAGATATTCCATTTTAAAAATCCTTTTTATGTCTACCAAAACCGAGATATTGAATTTCCGGAAAGTAAATTAATTTGATAAGAATCAATCTGTATGTTTTCTTATTTGTTCCTTGTGGAGATCTAGGCCACAAGAAATAGTTCCGTAGAAGTATTATTTAGTACAATTAAAAGAACAAGACTTCTCCGAGTAGTATAAACTATATTAATCTTTTGCATAAAGGTAACGGACAATTAAGAAAAAATATTTAAACAAATTGCACAAAGTTAAAAATCTTAAAATAATCACTTATATGAACACTTGTTTAACGTCTATTGTATTCTTATTATTTTTTTTATTATTATTGCGCGCACACTTATTCACTTTTCAATTTAATGTCTACTTAAATGTTCTAGAAAAATCTTCTTGCCAACTGGTTTGGATTCTCTCGATACACAGTAGATTTGTTAAGGAAGAATATGGATCCTCCCGATTCGATTCCTGGTCAAAGCTCAAGACGTAAGGGTTTCTTCCCTTACCCGTACCACAAGTCTCGATTGTGATTTTGTCCTGTTCAATTAAGGTTCTTCCGCAATTTCAACCCTTGAAAAGGTTACGACGATGACAAGACGAAAGTAATAAGATTGGAGAGGTCTTACTCTTATACGCCGGGTCTTCAAACGCCGCTGCAGAAGGAATCCTACCGACTGCGCCAATTAAGTTTTCTCGATGCTCTACGTTGCTATGGCTCTGGGGTCTCGTTGCTCCGTAGTAGGACAGATAATGGACTTTACACGTGGTATTTATAATGGTGAAAATCTTGACTTTGATGTACGATTAAAACTCACTTTAAAATTAACTGATATTATATTTCAAAGGATATTAGTTAGTACAACTTTAAGAATCGAATCATGTGAGGAGAAGCAGCTCCGATATTTATTATATACTGGTGGCATGGCCCACACTGAAGTGGAAAACTTGAGGATTTCCTAAGATAGACACGGTTTTTAGGTTTTTACGACTTTGGTTTTCTAGTCCTTTGTACGCAACATTGTATAAGATAAGGAAACAATAATTTTGCTGATTCGAATAGTAAAACTCTTGGGCCAAGGTGAAATTCATTATGCGTCTTGATAAGTAAAAGCGTAAGCAATCGGCAACTAAGTTGCGGGCCATACTAATGATGTTCCCGAACTTTGCTTTATATTTTAAGGATAATGGATGAATATCCATTATACATAACTAGCTTGACTTGTTCGATGTGTTAACAAAACAGTTCCATAAATTTTGTTTTTAGTCAGAACTAGTTGTTAATATTTTATTTGTTTTACGAACAGTTAGGTGTTTATTTAATGAATTTACCTGAGTTTCTCTTGTCGGCCACTTCATTATTCGAGACACAACAAAATATCTTTGAAACTTAAACTAGTTGCGAACTAACAACAATGCATCCATTTCAAGACGTCCAGAACAAATGATTTAGTATAGTTGTCGAAAACGAAACCATCAAAATTTTTCGTCACATTTCTAGGCAAAATCATATCTTTAGACGTTATTTCAAACAAATGGCGCAATGGTTTGTAAATTTATAAACTTCTCACATACACTGGAGAATATTTACGAGGTTGCATCAGAAACTTTTTGAAAAGTGTTCGGAAATTTGATGTATTTTAAATCCGGCTTTTGTGAAGTTCAAGTGGCTTTTGGTTTTAAAACTGTTTTGCGGATTTTGTAATATCTAGCAATCTGCTCTTGTTTTGGTTTGAAAAAAGTCTTTAGGTTAATAAACGGTATCTTCCTAGTAGTGTAGAATTCAGACCCAGTTAGTATCGTCAATCAATTGACGAGCATACTCAACATCATAAGTTCGAGTTCAAGAACTCCTTCACACGCGACGTTAGAAAATGTTTACGATAAAGTTTTGGTTGGAGACACCCATAACAAATTATAAGCGTAAAATCCTTTTCCATCTCAAGCAGGGATCTATTTTCGTAATCCGTTTTACTTCTGAGGCTACTAATCAGATATTCAGGATCTTTGAGATAAAGCAACAAGAAAGTGTTCTATTCAGAGTTTTGAGTATAAGGTTTTTAATTTCAACTAAATAAAACCTAAATATTTTGTAACGTAACGTAGTCATTATATTGAACAAGGCGTCTTCTGGGAAATTCCGAGTCAGCGCCGCGGCCGCTCAGCATCAGTATGGTAATATTAGAACAGGGTGGGGTGTTTACACGTCTCCGCAAATTAGGTTTACAGATTAAATATTTTATTCAAACAAATTGCCAGCTGGTGAGTCAGGTATTGAAGTACTCCCCATGGACAGTGTTGATGGCAAGAGCTGCGTCGGTCTTAGTCGAGTGCAGGTAATCCTTTCATCTGATACTTTCAAAAGAATATGTTTTTCATTTCATTCTCATTTTCATTTCATTTTCATCTAGTTTAAACTTTTTGATATGACTGACAAGAGAAAACTCGTATATTGTATTGCAAATCGGTTATTGATAAGTAATAACTATGTTTTAGTTAAATTCTAAAAAAGGCCCTCATATCTCTCTATACTAATCCTTTCAGTTAATTTAAATTTAATCTTTCACTTGTTGCACTTAGTATCTTTTTATTTTCAGAGCTAGAGATATAATTCTTTTATTTACTGTATCCATTTACAATTTGGCCGTAACCAAAAATGACATTTACGCTAGGAATATTATAAAGGGCATAAGCTTTTTTATTTAAAAGCAAAAATCAATTAAATCTACCGCTCAAATAACAAAGTGTAAATCCCCTTCACCAAACAAACACATTATTCATGAACGTACAATATTTTTGAACAAAACAGCGCAACGTTATTGTAGTCGAGGAGAGCGGGACAAGTGTTATTGGAAGCGTTGTTGTAAATTCATTGTTCTAGGATTTGGAGGATGAATGCTGCATTCAGACCCACTGCTATCGTCTGCCAACAGTCGGCGGTTGTACAGCTTAGGATTACTTAAAACTTACATTTGTCTAAGCAGTTGGTGCGAATCAACAAAGTTCTATCTACATGTCTTGAATAGTCTTGATTCTGGCCCAATTTTTTTTTTTTACAAATGTCAGAACAACTAAATTCAGTGAATTAGGGCGAGCAACAAGTGTTGAAACGTTTGTGGATTTTTTTTAATTTCATCCAGAAAATCTGAAGTTTTTCTTATCAGATGTGAAGGATATAGGAATCTTTCTTAAATGGTATGGTGTTCTTGCAATAGGAATACTTATTTTTCTAAAAATTCAAAATAAAAATCACAACCAAACTGAAGTTGAATTATAAAGATTTATTTTCTGGTCAAGCATCTGATTTGAAATCCTTCGCTCTGTAGGTACACCCAGAGCTTGGCAGATAAGACCCTTATACCCAATTAAGTTTTGTTGATCTTCTTCCACGACGTGGCCAGAATGACCATGAACGGCCAGTTGACTCGAACAGTATAATTTCGGTGAAAACCTCGAACTTGGTTGTACAAATGAAAGACTCACTTTCTGGTTTACTTGATATAATTCAAGAACGTTAGATGAACAGACTTGAGAATCGAATGATGTGTGGAGATTTGACTGCGGTTTCCATACGTATCTGGTCAACTTCGTTCTAGGTGGAAAGTGATAAGAAAATTTAAGAAATTTTTCGTAAATCATGTTCGTATTCTAATCTTTTGTTGGCAATTTTGTAAAAGTAATCAATTTTCCCTTTTAAAAGTAAAATATTATGTCACAGCCGTAAAATATGGAATTATATATTAATGTTTTACATGATTTTACTACTTACAGTCTATACATATTTTCTGGAAAAGTGTCACATTAATCCGAAAGTCGTCATTAACTAATCTAAAGAGAAAATAATCGCGTGCCGAATTAGCAACTAAGTAAGTTTCTGTTATAATTCTTCCCTCACTAGACTGAAAATATTTTTGAAGAAATTAATTTCATGACTAAATTATAATCATCGTTCGATTTGATCGAAAAAAAAGAAAAGTTCATTTATTAACAATGAGCAAAATTGGCTGAAGTAGTCGAGGTGACGTAATCGTCTTGGTGTGTCACTACTGCTTGCAGCTCCTTTGTATAAACCGCTGGTGTTTGTGATCGGTATACACGGTCACTTGTTGTCCTTCAATCATATATTTAAGAGCTCTTTGCAAAGATCGATTGCTTTAATGTATTCATCAGTAATGATAATCTTTGTGTCCTTTCTTAGACAATTAGTTAAGGGCTTTGTGATTTTAGCAAAATCATTTATAAATCTTCTATAGTATCCAATCAGTCCTAAGAATGCTTTAATTTGTTTGGGTGTCCTAGGCATTGGATAATTTCCTAGGCTTTGAGACCTTCTTCAGTTATGATGTGACCTAAATATAATACTTCTTTCTTTAAAACTTCTGATTTGTCTAATTGTACTTTCAGCTGAGCTGATCTAAGTGTCTCTAATACTTTACGCAAAGCTATGAAATGGTTTTCAAAAGTGTCTGAATATACTATTATATCATCGAGGTAAGTTAAACAATAACCTTTTAGATCTTTAATAACATAGTCCATCATCCTTTGGAAAGTAGTAGGGTAGCTGTTTTTAAACCAAATGTCATTCTAAGAAACTCGAAGTGTCCGTTATTTGTGGTGAAGGCAGTCTTTGGTTTGTCTTCTTCTGCCACTTCTCTCTGATGGTATCCACTAGCTACGTCCAATGTACTGAAGTATTTGGAGTTACCTAACCTATTGAACAGGTCAGTTATATTTGGGATTGGATATTTGTCGTCTACCGTTTTCTTATTAAGATTCCGATAATCTATTACCATACGGAACTTTTGTACCAGGTGTACCGGAGCACTCCAAGGTGAATAACTAGGCTGGATTATGTTATTTAATAATAATTCTTTAATTTGGGTCTTGATTTCTTCTATTTATGAAGGAGGCTGTCTATACTGTTTTGTGTTTATGGGAATTTCATCTTTAGTTCGAATGTGATGCTTTATTTTGTAAAAGAATTTTAACGGAATGCTATCGCAGTAAAACGTGTCACGGTACTCGTAACATAATATATTCCTTATCCGTTACGTTCGCTTTCATTGGTAATGTGGCCTAGTCTTACTTTGTTTACATTATCGGTCAACAGGTCTTCCTTAAGAGGGAAATAAAATATTTTATAAGGATTAAAATTAATGGGAATGTTACAAAATTCTGTGAATAATATTTCTTCGTCTAAATTAATAATCGCCTTAACCCACTTAAGCAAATCTATGCCTATCAGCCCATCATAATAGTCATCAATGTCATAAATATAAAATTTATGATATTTAGCGTGGCTACCAAAGGTATTGGTTATAGGTATTAGGACAGCTTCCGTATGATTGGTTGCGGCATGTGTGCTTATGACCCTAAACGGCTCTTAAGATTGTTACTTCTAAATGACTTTGCACTACCCGTGTCTAAGAGGAATTTTGCTCCTGATTCTGCCATTACGATATATGGTAAGAAATTGTGTTTACAATTTATTTCTCCTTGGGAGACGTGGAGGCGTTCGTATGAAAATATGGGTCGTCTCCTGGAAGGGGTGTTGACTCATCAGTCGAAGTATTGGGTTCAGGGTCTGCTAGAGTATGGTAATAATTATTTCTCTGAGTAACGGG
>DWJN01000163.1:0-29632 GCA_018248895.1 Carystus phorcus
CCTTTGGCGTTATGAGAATGTGTGGTAGGCTTTCAGAGTAAAATATAATACATATAATAGGCAAGATAAACATTATATGTATACAACTAGTCATAAATATATAACTAAGTATATTCATGTTTATTCATATATATACCAATAAATATATACATAAATACATACATCATAATCCCTAGTCTTTCAGTACAGTTGGTGTCATCAAGATTCTAAATAGCGTTCTCGGATAAGTTTTTGAATAAATTTTTACTGCGAGCTTTCCTTATCTGTTCTACTATCTCATCCTGGAATAATTTTGCATCGATGTGATTCAGAAATATCTACAAATATACCTTTTAGTGAAAATTTGTTTAATATTATTCCAACTGGTATTAATCATTCCCAGATGCGTATAATGCTTTTAATGTGAATTACATTTATTCATCTGTTATAACAAATTTATTCAGATTTTACCTTAAATATATAACTCAAACAAGATGTGTAAACTTCGAAGACTGTAGTAATATAATAAAATAATAATTCTGTATTTAAAATGGTTATACTAATTTCGTCTGTGTTATTACCGTATAATTACATGAGATTAAGTTTATTTTAAGTTGAAACGAGCTATTTACTTTGGTGTTGTATTATAATTATATTGACGGAGGCGTAATTAGTATTTTTGTATTTGATTTCATTAATAATAAACCGAGTTACATTTATATTTTATAAATAAAAAATGAACTTTATTCGGTCTTTATCTATAGATATTATTTTACCTATACCTGCTTGCTATAATGCTTTTAACATAGTAATAATATGAAATATAATTATTAACTTTTAAAATAACTTCATAGGGTAATATTATAAACCAGAATGAAGCTTTATCGCTTAATAACATTTGCATAAGGTCGTTAGTTAAACTTTGACGATTGGAAATGTGGAAGATTCCCGAGACGTTATGCAAGCTTGCAATTTGTCAGACCTGCCACTTGTCAGGCTTACACCGAACGTTGCACAATCATTCAAATGAAACTTAAAACACTTGATTAAAAATAGTACTTTTATTTATTTTTATATAAATAAAGAAAAAAATGTTACGGGTCTTTATGTAACTTTTGTTAATCTTTCATTATGGTTATGGTTTGCTCTAGGCCTTCTATGTAACTAGGAGAGGCCTTTATCGCCCTCGAAATAGTGTGATGCCGTAATTTATACCGAAATGAATATAACTAAAGCAGCATTTTCTTTGTTTCAGACATTCGTAGTTATAAGCAAGGGTAAAGATATCTTCAGATTTTCGGCAACAAATGCACTGTGGATATTGGATCCGTTCAATCCGATCAGAAGAGTGGCCATATACATATTGGTTCATCCTCTGTTCTCTCTGTTTATTATTACCACCATCCTCGTCAACTGTATTCTTATGATAATGCCTACCACACCCACCGTCGAAAGTACTGAGTGAGTATAACCCCTTAATGATGTTCTTTAAGATATAATTCTCTCGATGGATTACAAATTTAAAATTATAAATTTTACATCATCTCGTCATTTGTAGAATGCACGCTAGTTTCGAAATTTGTTAGTGTTCAATTAGTTTCGAATTCTCTAAATACCGGCGAATTAGACGATCGGAATTATATTTTTATTAGAAAATTCTAGTGTTACTATTGGCAAGTGTCCAGTTAAATTATTGTTATAGACACCATATCACCCTTTAAAAATTATACTTATTTAAGTACCGAATTGTCCAATACTACTTTGTATAGTTGGCTGTTGTCCGGCTAGCTTCTAACTATGTAAAGTATCATGTTTAGTTTAGAATTCGATTAGATTTCCCAGCGGAAAGTGCGTTGTGTGGGATAAATTCTATTTAGGAAAATTGTATGGGCGGCCTGTTTTATGAAATGTTATTATTTTATGTATTTAATACAAGAGTGTTTTGATAAATATATTACATACCATTAAAACTTAAAGCATTATGACACACACTTCATTCTCCTTCAACACAATACACCGTGTTCAACAAGATTTAGACGTCATTTTATCAATCATTATTTTTACTCCACATGTTTTCATAACTGTAAATATATAGGAACTATACTTCAATTTCATTTAGTTTAGGTATACCTACCTAATTAGTAAGTTGCCTTGTAATGCAAATGTAATTGCAACTTGTTTATCCTCTATAAATTTCAGTTAGAATTTTGTTAATTTCAATTCTAGTTTATTATACTTTGACGAATTTGTCTATTTTGTCGAGCGGCGTTCCACAATGGAGGTGAATTTTTGCAGAGTTATCTTTACCGGGATCTACACGTTTGAATCAGCGGTGAAAGTAATGGCCAGGGGTTTCATACTACAGCCATTCACATACCTTAGAGATGCATGGAATTGGCTTGACTTCGTAGTTATAGCTTTAGCGTGAGTAGTAGACAAATTTTATTAAAATTATGTAGAAAGATGTTTAAACCGTTAAAATGTAGATTTTTGTCGTTGCGTATTTTAAGTGTCTCGTTAACATAGTTATTATATCTAGAGATAACTATTTTTAGCATTACATATATTGTGCTCGGAGATTTATATATTGTCTGTGAACAATCAAGTAACAAGTATGAGCAGAGTAATTTCGATTGAAGTTCGTTGGAGATTTCGGCAAAACCAATATTTGCCGGCGGCAACTATGAAGCTTGTCTTGTCATTACTATAGTGTTAATTTAGTTTAGTACTTAGTTATATTAATCTAGACGTTGTGCTTGTGCGTATTTTTGCAGTTATGTGACGATGGGCATAGATCTCGGCAACTTGGCCGCGCTCAGAACCTTCAGAGTTTTGCGAGCGCTGAAAACTGTGGCCATCGTACCGGGTAAATTAAATTGAAATTATTTAACTAGAGTAAATAGCGGTAAATAGAGAGTGAATTCAGTCATTTAGATAATATTTATGTTGTTGTAATTAACTTAATAAAAGTAGATGTATACGGAATGAAGTTTGACAACATAGGAAATTAGGACTGTTTTGTAGATGATACTCGTACATTAAATTACGCGATTGTTAAAACCCAAGTTATCTGAGTAAGTATATAGAGTTACAATATTTTAGAGTCACCTTTCGCAAGCGTGTGGTACTTGAGGAGTTCTTGAGCAAAAATATGTTAAAATTTTCGTGGGGAATTACGTGATGATACTTAATAGAAATCACATGCATTCCTCAGGGTTGAAGACTATCGTTGGAGCCGTGATAGAGTCAGTGAAAAATCTGCGAGATGTGATAATATTAACAATGTTTTCGCTGTCTGTGTTCGCACTGATGGGCCTGCAAATCTACATGGGAGTTTTGACGCAGAAATGTATTAAAGTCTTCCCGGAGGATGGGAGCTGGGGCAATCTTACCGATGAAAACTGGGAACGATTCTGTCAAAACGAAAGTAAGATTCGAATAAATTTGTGATGATACAAGCAAATTGATAATCAAAATCGATGTCAATTGAATATCTGTTATAAAATTTTCAGCCAACTGGTACGGAGGAGATGGTGAATATCCCTTGTGTGGAAATTCATCCGGAGCAGGGTAAAGACATTTAGATGATATTATTTTTTATGACACATTTACTTTAACATTAAAAACAAATTATTTTACATTTGGACCATTTTTTTAGAACATGTGAACCCGGCTACGTTTGTTTGCAAGGATATGGACCAAATCCTAATTATGGCTATACAAGTTTTGATACATTCGGCTGGGCATTTCTATCAGCGTTTAGACTGATGACGCAGGACTACTGGGAAAATCTCTATCAATTGGTAATTCTTTGTTTGTACTTAAATATATTCATGGCGAAACCTACTAGAAAGGCCGAAATACCGAAATTAAATATATTAACGACCCGCGTAATACAATGGTAACTATGCAGGACCGCCATTCGAAGGGTCCTGGGTTCGATTCCCAGCGAAGCAGAAATTTGAATGACGAATGTGGAGGATGCTAGAGCAAAAATGGACCAGAAAATAAAAAAAATCTACCAGAGCATCATCTCCCTTTTTATTGACTCTGGCGGTATTACCAAAAACGTCACCATAAAAAGAAACATATATTGTGTGCCAGCTACATAGATACATCCTATTATAGGACACCGAGACTGGATAACAACGAGTTTAAATTTCTGTTCTCATTCTGTGTAAATGTCCTTGTCTTTGTGTGTTGTCTATGATATTCTAGTGTGTAGTGTGTAGCCTTATTATTCTGCTTGTTATAGGTGCTAAGATCAGCAGGTTCGTGGCATGTGCTGTTTTTTGTGGTGATTATTTTCTTGGGCTCGTTCTACCTTGTGAATTTG
Source organism: Carystus phorcus (assembly GCA_018248895.1). Classification (NCBI taxonomy): domain Eukaryota; kingdom Metazoa; phylum Arthropoda; class Insecta; order Lepidoptera; family Hesperiidae; genus Carystus; species Carystus phorcus. The sequence continues at coordinate 4,316 of DWJN01000163.1, forward strand.
ATCTTGGCCATCGTCGCCATGTCGTACGATGAGTTACAAAAGAAGGCCGAAGAGGAAGAACAAGCTGAAGAAGAAGCTCTAAGGGTAAGGATCGGTATTATGATAAATGTATTGATCAGTTCATTATTTTACTGTTAAATAATATTTTACCATATAGTTTGTTTTTATTAAAATGGTCCTAAAAAGTAAACTAGAAAATCGTTTCTAAATTATAAATTACACTTTGAGATTCACAAAGATAAGGTTCCAAAAAGGAACATTTGTAGGGTTGACAAATGTCTATAGCATAATGACTATTAATATAATAATAATAATTGGAAAAACATAACATTATCGTGCGTGACGATATGCGCAGGAAGCTGAACAAAAGGCGGCGGCGCGTGCGGACAAGCAGGAGGCGCGGGAAGCGCACGCGCGGGAACAGGCGGCCGCCGCGGAAGCCGCTGCGTACGCCGAGGCGCACCCTGCCAAGTCCCCGAGCGACTCCTCCTGTCAGAGCTACGAGCTGTTCGTGAACCAGGAACGCGGCAACCAGGACGACAATACTCGCGAGCGCATGTCTCTCCGTAGCGACCCCTTCCAGGACTCGGTGAGCACTCAGCCCACGCACAAGCCCACCGCCACCGAACCGCACCACGACACGGCACGCCGCCAGAGGAAGGTCAGCATGGTGAGTATGACGCGAATCTCACGCTCCCATCTCACTGACAATGATTCAAGTATCACCCATTTCACACATTCGTTAGGCACTAACCGCTCTATTCGAACAAAAACTAAAATACCACTTCCGTCTCGGTACAATTGTTCGCAACTGTCACCTTTCCAAATTTTGTTTATGTAATAACGGTTATATGTATTCTTGTGTGAAAAATATTTAGACAACAGATTACCATTTTTAGTTGTACAGTACCTTGTCAATCATTGCAGAATTAAATTAGAACTGATTAATAATAAAGCACAGATAATAAATAGTATGAGTATAAGCATAACATTTTTTGTACACAGATGAATCATTGGCAGCTGAGATCTGTCTTTTCAACTTGAAATTATTTCATTTTAATGCATATTTAAAACAACCAGGATGATTTTTTCTTTACCGTATTGAATGTTTGAGAAATTTTACATATTGAATAGGTAAGTATTTTTCTCCTTGATGCATTCAAATACTAAATATCTGTATGTTTTCAAGTTGAAAAGAATATTATTGTATAAATGTTACTGCTATGAGCTTTACATTCTTTCTTTTGACATCTTCTGTGATATAAATTTTCGCTACGTATGCAAATACACAGATATCATTTCTTCGCTACTTGTATATAACCATTGTTTTAAACTAAAGAGCTCTCGAAAGATTTATCTAGAAAATATCTGATTATTTGCTTTGGCGACAGTTTTTGTTTAAAACATCCACTTTCATTGGTTTATCATCATTTTTTAAAGCATGGTAATTAAAAACGTAAAAATTATTTTCAAAACTCATTGTTCATTTTAAACTTCTGTGCCTGAAATAAAATTATTTCGTAATATATCTTTGTGCATAAATTCTTCTAAAATTCTTCTGCAACTTTTTCAATTGAGAGATCTTTCTCTTTTTTGTTTTAGTATTTAAATTGCGCATTAGAAATCATTAGTAACACATCAGAGATCTTCGACACCTATAGATAATGACGTTATAAGTTTATTAAGTTTTTTATAGCATGAATATAAAAGGCTGGTTTACGAATAAATTGATTTATGAATCCTTGCATTGTAGTCGCTGATGTTATAGTTTTAGACTTCTTCTATCTCCAATAATATTTCTTCAATCAATCACGTTAAACTCAAATGACATATTAAACCTACCTACAATACTAAATTGGCATTACAAAATAAGCTTTGTTTAATTGTAAAATTATATTGATCTCCTTCGAAACTGTGATACTCATTGAACAATACTATTGGAGAAAATATGCAAGTCTATTGTCATGTTAGATTGTTTCTTTCGTTATGTGAGCGTACGAACGAGCCGAGCTGAGACTGAACGTATCAACGATGGAGAGGTAGGTTCGGTCAAGTAATTTAATATTAAAAATGTTATATGATGATGAGATAAGATTTGAAATAAATGTTTTAATTCCTCAATTTTGATGAGTTACTTGCGGAGGCTTCGTAATATGGACAAACAAAAGAACAGTCCTCATGACCATAGATGTAGAATTCTAAAGAACATCCATAGCGACGATAGGACTTAGAAGAATGCAACGTTGCATGCATCTGACCCTAAAGTACTTCATGTGTTTATAAACAAAGTTACCTTATTAACACTTGCTTTAAGCCATTGCCATAGCCTATTCTATGTCATATTCTTGTCATTACAATAAGTGGTTTATGTTACGTGACGTATATATCCTTATTCATATTTTTATATTACTTTTAAAAATATGAAACACTTGAAAATCCTTATTGTAATTGTTTATCTGCATCATTTTGTGCCTCCACGTTTTATGTTGATCTCATTAGATACATGTAGAAGTCGTTAGCCATTTTCGAGTACCATTCAGATCTCATCGCACATATTGCTTGAGAGCTCCTTTGCTCCGACATGTTTTGTTATTTTCATTCCTTTCCTTTTTTGGTGGATGTCTAAATATTTTTAAAAACAAAATTAATTAATCGGAGTTAATTACAAATTCACTTTTTTCTGTGTATTGAAGGTTCCTCACCCTGAACGCATAAATAAATACGGACAGTTATCATATGGGCCACTGCGGGAGGGCTCACAGGTTTGTCCTTCTCTCCTCATTGGTGTTTGTGTTCCCCTTCCTCTTCCTTTACTTTAGGTTTTCTGTCTCTGTTTAATTTGATTTGTTACTTTTTATTAGATTCTGCTATTAACTAAGTTGTTGAAGGTTCGATTGCAGCAATTCATGAAATAATCATAAAATCATTAAAAATATTTTATTCACAATGACGTGTGTTGATGCAATGTGACCGTTAAAGCACTTTTCATTTCTTGTGTCTTCATTATTGTTTTATCCACTTTCGAACTATATTTTGTGTTAACATTTGTTTATTGGCACATGAAAGTAAGAACGTCACTGTAATGTACAGATTATTAATTCACAAATACTTCAAGAAGCTTGAGCTAAAGCCTCTGCAGCTGATATCAATATTAATTAACTTTCACCTAACTGTTTTAACTCATTGCTCGATCCGAATTGAGGAACATTGTGTTAGTTTAATACCATTTATAGTGTACGAGTACAAACTAGTGAATCATTAAAAGATCGTAACCAGCAACATAAAGTAATTACAATCGTATATTTTGAAAATGTAACAGAATTGAATTTTTCAATGTTTATCTATGATAGACCAAATAAATGAAAGTGTTAACATAACATTTAATTAAATTGATGTCGGTGTAATATGATTATCATTTGCTTATGTGTGATCATGATGCTTCAGGCTTCGTTATCTCTACCTGGTTCACCATTCAATTTGCGGCGAGGGTCACGAGGGTCACATCAAATGGCTTTGAGGCCAAATGGAAGGTCGAGATATCCGCCGGGCGCTGATCGGAAACCTCTCGTGTTATCGACGTATCTGGACGCTCAAGAACACCTGCCGTACGCTGACGATTCAAATGCCGTTACCCCGATGTCTGAAGAAAACGGTGCTATTATCATTCCGGTTTACTATGCTAATTTAGGTTTGTTGTTTAATAATAATTACTTATTTATTAATTTTATATAACGATAATGATTAGAATTGTAATGAGTGTAGAAGAAGTGTAAATTGTAAAGCAGCTGGAAGAAATTAAACATGTTTTACAATTTAGAACAAAATAATCGCGGTGATTGCGGTAGACACCCATTTGTTAGTTATTAATGGTTTGTTCCCGTAGGTTCTCGGCATTCGTCCTACACGTCACACCAGTCGCGACTGTCTTACACGTCACACGGGGACCTGTTGGGAGCTAAAGCACAGACCAAGGAGGCTCGGTTGCGAGGGCGATCCGCTTCAAGAAACCATAGCGTGACTTCCCAGCCTCATGCGTATCCCCTACCGAGGCAGGATTCATCGTTAGCATCGAGACCTCTTAGAGAATATGTAAGCATTTGTCTTCTTTCGATCTTGGTAATAATTAAAAGTAAAAATTAATTAATACTAAAGCAAAAAGTTCAATAGTAAATATTTGTACTAAATATTTTTAAATTCAGCAATACCTTCGAATATTTACATATTTCGAGTATTGTTGGTTTGTGTTGTATTCTCGCCAAATCGTAGACGTTGCTGCCAAATGTGGCTGTAACAATTAGATTGGAAGTTGGAACATTCATTCTCATGTAACTCAATCGAAGTTATCGAACAGCAGACTCAGTAACATCTCAATGATACATTTATCATTACAGGAAATTAGTACAACGGAATCTACGGACGAAGCAGGAAAAGTACTGAAGCCTTCGAGTGATAACCCTTTCATAGAGTCGTCTCAACAGCCTAATGTAGTTGATATGAGAGGTGTGTATCCTTGACAATTTTTTACAATACTTATCATTATCGAGCAAAATAATATAATTCAATCAAAGTCAAGTTATTTATTTCGTCTTGAAGTTACAGCTTACCGAGAGTCAAAATCTATTAGAACTATTAACATTATGCTTATTTTATTATACTTCATATTGCTTTTAAATTAATTATTAATGTAGATTATGCCCTTATCAAAATAAAGAGCTGTGTTCATCTAAATCATGACGAGTGATGAATGCATATTATGTGATTTATAATTGACATTTTTCATTCCACAATTGTTGAATTTTATATGAAGGTTTAGTTCCAGATAAGGTTTACTTTAATGTAAAATATGTAATTTCAGATGTAATGGTCCTGAATGAGATAATTGAGCAAGCTGGCAGACAGAGCAGGGCGAGCGAGCAGAACGGTATGGCCGACATGTCACTAACTGTCTTTGTTGTCAGCAGTACTGAATACAAAATAACTGCTATTGTCTTGTTGCATTTCACATTTTGTTGTTTCATTTCGTTTTTCGATGTGCTAATTTAATATACGACAGTTTCAGTTTTCTAATTTGTGACAATGTAAAATAATTTTCATAATAATTTGTTGTTACCAATATACACATATTACTCGACATGCAGAGCAATACACGACACTTACAGAACACTCACAGGACAGGTATTTGCTCATTATGCAATAAAAAGGCATAATTGGCAAAAAATAAATATATTTGGGTGTCATTTATTAATAAAAATGCAAGGGATATTGAATTGACGCACTAGCAATACAACCTTTGCTAAGAAAAATGTTCTAAATAATTATCCAGAAATAGATACATACTTACATCCATATTTAAAATTGTAACTAAAGTTGTGATGTAAGTTTCTTTACAAAGTTATAAGAAATATTTTCTCCTTAAGTCCTTACAGTTCTCTATGTAGGTTTTGCTAATTAACATTTTTCTTAGTCCAGACGCAATCTAGGACGCAAAATTTAGTTAGCCAACATGCCTAATGCTTTAAACTACATATTCACATTGAGCTGATTCACAACACTGACAGACAATGCATCGTGTGGAACCCAAATATGTCTCATTTTTATTTGTATCCCATTGTATTACAATTCAGAACACAGCAATATAATCAGTCCTATAATGTACAAGATCCGATTTACGCGTTATTTTTAGTTCTTTTATTGTTATCACTGCCTTCGCATGTTCACATTTATTTCTGCAATTTCTACATTCATATGTCGTAGACTGCACATCCTGTAATCGATAAGTGAAAGCATCTTTAACAGTCGTAAATTGCCTGTAATCCATAAGCTGCAATATTACCAACAAAAAGTTTAAAAATGCAAACCTATTAGAATAAGCAATATAGAACTCGATGCTTGCTTCGGTCACGTGCTCAATTTGATAATCACGATATTCATATTTTTTGGTCCTGAGTGTTTAAGAAAGTTTAACTTGCATCATCGCTCTCATCTCGCGTTTGCATAGATATGCGATACTGGTGCGATGCAGTTTGACATTCGACCCCCGTTCGAGTTGCCACCACCTGTCACGGGTTCGGTTTGGAAAGCACATTGTTTGCGAGTTCCTGGCACATTTGTGGTATGCGCGTGCAGTGTACTAGAATACCGACCGTCAACGGTTACACGTGCCCCTCTTCGAGATAAATGACAGCCAGTAATCATTCAAAAAATATGAATATTGGATTTACGATTCTCTATACGTATTGGCTCCGACATTTCTCACTATCATTTTGCTAAAACGATTAATCGAATTGATTATCTACATTCCCACCGAGTTTGTTAAGTCCTTTGTAAGTTCTCGGGCCAGTATAAGAGTAGATGATGAAAATAATGAGCGAATACTAACAAAATTATTTCTCTCTCTCTTCAACACATACATACGCAACCCGGTAAATGGCACAACAGTGTCAGTATACTACTTCCCAACAGCGGAAGACGATGAGGATGGACCCACGTTTAAGGAGAAGCTTCTCGAATGCCTTATGAAAGGTATAGACTTGTTCTGTGTGTGGGACTGCTGTTGGTTGTGGCTGGAGTTCCAGAAGTATGTGGCGCTGCTCGTGTTCGACCCCTTCGTGGAACTGTTCATCACCCTCTGTATTGTTGTCAACACGTTGTTCATGGCCTTGGACCATCACGACATGGACAGAGATATGGAAAAAGCTCTCAAAAGTGGTAACTATGTAAGTATCATTATGTCATTTGATTTTAACTTACACATTACGTAACTGATAAAATATAATCTTTCTCACAATGATCAAGTAAAGGTCACACAATACCTTGCTAGACGAATGCGGAATATTTAGCAGACTTTAAATAGCTGTGAAAATAATATGGGTAATACTCACCTAGACGAAACCGTTCTTCATGACTTTTCCAGCATCAAACGCATTGAGCAATTAATTGTGGGTGCAAATTCTCGTATCGTTACTAGTTCAGCCGTAGAGAATCGACGTTCAAAATATTGTTTAATCCTTAAATTCTGACACACGACTAAAAGCATAATTTTAATTTATTTGAAGTGGAAATAATAAAATTAATTGTTTTCTTTGCAGTTTTTCACCGCAACATTTGGCATAGAAGCTACACTAAAGCTTATTGCAATGAGTCCAAAGTACTATTTTCAAGAGGGTTGGAATATTTTTGACTTTATCATCGTGGCCTTATCTTTGTTGGAGTTAGGACTTGAAGGTGTTCAGGGTTTGTCTGTATTGCGTTCCTTTCGATTGGTAAGTTTCAATTATATTACAAATTATAAATAATTTAAGTGTATTCACTACGAATTCTTACACTTACTGATTAATGACTAATACATACTCGTACATCTAACACAGCTAATTAAAATAACATGGACTTTATGAGGTATAATGTATTTATATATTGATATAAACTTTGCTTTCACAATATATTCACAGTTGTATGATATAGCTACACACATCACAGTTGACAATAATGTATTTATGTGTAATGGATATTTTCAGCTGCGTGTATTTAAACTGGCCAAGTCTTGGCCGGCGCTAAACCTTATTATCTCCATAATGGGTAGGACGGTGGGAGCTTTAGGGAACTTGACCTTTGTACTTTGCATCATTATATTCATATTCGCGGTGATGGGAATGCAGTTGTTTGGGAAAAACTACACAGGTTCTATTTGAAAGAAAATATAGCATCTCTAAGATATTAAGGCTTGTGATTTATCAGCTTTCCACTCCCGAATATCTTACACAGGGCTTTGATTGATTATTTCATGGTGGACCGTGGGTCCTCGCTGTGGCTTTATAACACGGTACGGCCGCATCACCTGGATGGGCCTGAAACGAAACACGTTATAAAGCTATACCACGCAGCTTACGATCATAAATTAAGCTTTGCATCAAGTAACATAGATTGACATGCAGCTTTGCTTTGAAGGGTATTTCGCATCAGGTCGATCGCTGATGGGATCTATGTCGTTCGCTACGTCCCGCGTATTGGGAAACGGACCAGGTGTCAACATATACATGTCAAAAATATACTTGTTATACATAAATTTTACATGAACGATGCAAAAGCTCTCACAAAGTTAAAGTTAACATATATCCCACTCATACAGAAATAAATCAATCAATGCACATTTTGTTATAGGTTACTCAAGCACACATTTGCTAATTTTAGTACTTATACGAGCAGATCTAGAATCACTCTTGTTACTGTTATCGATAGAACCATTGTGTGACCCCTCCCCTACACGTTTGGTGTGTGATAGTGTATAGTGAGACTAGTCCCTTACGGTCGATCCGATAGTATGAGTGATTTTGGATCCATAGAGGAGGGTGCCGCCGTAGCATAGGTGACGCGCCGGTAAGAGAGCTTGTGTGACGCCTTGTTTCACAATTTGTACTTGCAGCTTCGAGTATTCAAATTGGCAAAGTCATGGCCGACACTTAATTTACTCATCTCTATAATGGGTAGGACGATGGGTGCCTTGGGCAACCTGACCTTCGTATTGTGCATCATTATTTTCATATTTGCCGTGATGGGTATGCAACTATTCGGGAAAAATTACGTGGGTAAGTGGAATTGGTGGGATGGTGTTGCATGTTCCTTGGTGTCTGGTTGGAAGTTAATGTTCGGCGGCCGGCTCGGTCCATCGGTGAATTTATTTTTCAATAAGTAATTGGATTAAAAAAGGCGTCCTGCTCGCATTACGGCGGAACAAAAAGCTAGAGAGGCCTGAGTAGCAGTGTTATAGCTAGAACCGTATCCATCGTTTGAAGTTTGCAGTCTGAATCAAATACTGAATTTTAGAAAACAAAAGTTTTAATAGTATATTTTAAAGAAAAGCCTCCGATGCGATCAAGACAATATCCTAAATATCTAAAAAGTTTATGAAAGTTTTACATGTAAAATACATTCACTGACAAATTGTGGAAAGCAATAATAATCTGTTATATATTTTCGATGAAATCATAAAACATTTCCACATTTTGTGGATAGCTCCAAACGAGTGAAATAATGGATAAAACAGGAAAAATAGTGACAACAAATTTATTTGCAAATGCCTTAAGTTTTGAATGAACTGATTGAAAACTTGAGCGTATCGTGGTACAAGTGACGTCACTGGGGGTGACTGGTTTGGAGGTATCCGCGGCCGGGCCTGCCGTCTCGTTCAAATAGTGACCGTTGTGTTGATGTGCGTCACAGTTATGCTCATGTCCGTTAGACGATTGGCAAGAATCGATGTGACCCTTCCAAGTGAGCCTTATACCCTACAGTTTATTACAGTTAATATTACATTTAAAGCCCCCGCAAGGCGCCTCACTTGTGAAACACTTTTAGACTGCTTTTCTGACTATGACTTTTCCTTTTACTTTACAAAAAAATCTTTCAATAATATCTGATAGAATGTCAGCAGATTTTTCTCATCAGATAACTTTTTGTTTTATTAAAGTATCTATAGGTATTGTAACTGCATGTTCATTGTGTATGTCTTAATATTATTTAGTTACCGTATTTCTGAGGTATTTAGAAAAAAGCATGCGATGGTTATAGTTTGTACTTAGTGCTTACTTAATTGTGTATATATTACGTACTTGTGGGGATTTCGTATAAAAAACAATCTATGAAGCTTAGTACATATTTAAAGCCACACGTATGCGTACGTTACATATAGTAATGAAATGAAGACATCATAATATGACTTTATTTACAAATAATATTCTTTAATAAGATACTTATTTTTGAGTATCAATCTCACTTAATACGATGATCTGTCATCGATAGAGCGTACTTAAATTCTATTTCGACAATAATCTAAAGAGATATTTAGTCACTCTTTCGAAATCCCTAACAAAACCTACTGATTATTTTGTGCATGTTATGATATTATGTGCGTTTTTTCTTGTGACCGTAATAACTCACAATGGTGTCACGTTTTTGGTATCCTAAGATAAGACTCAAAGATAATTAAAGTATTTACAAAAGTGCACATAATACAATTATTTAAATGTTTTTAAATTATCTTTTTATTAACTATGAAATGCTTAAATTCAAATACATATATTAAAGAACTTAAAATTATAAGTTAAACTCAAAGATATTTTGAACGCTTTCAAAGTTCGCAACAGCACTATATAAAAGGCCAAGTACGAATGTCTAAATGCCATTAAAATATTATTGCTGGTAATAATGTTGAAATGTATTATAACTGTAAATATTCTCCAAGATGTGTGTACTGATTGTTTGTTTTTGCGTGTATGTACAGATTACGTGGATCGTTTCCCTGATGGTGACCTCCCGCGATGGAACTTCACTGACTTCATGCACAGTTTCATGATAGTGTTCCGCGTGTTATGTGGAGAGTGGATTGAAAGTATGTGGGACTGCATGCTCGTTGGAGACGTGTCGTGCATTCCTTTCTTTTTGGCCACCGTCGTCATTGGCAATCTTGTGGTCAGTATTCTAGCTTAGCTGTTGTTTTAATTCCAACTAATGAAACACAAAAACAAAATCATGAAGAATATCTTTTAATAGAAAGTTTTTATAACATATCTAAGAACTGTATAAGTGCTGTTACATTTTAGGTACTTAACCTTTTCTTGGCCCTGTTACTGTCAAATTTCGGATCATCGAGTCTGTCATCGCCAACAGCTGACCAAGACACCAACAAAATAGCTGAGGCTTTCAACAGAATATCCCGGTTCATAGACTGGGTGAAGCGGAACGTTGCGGACATCCTCAAGCTGGTGAAGAATAAACTGACCAACCAGATTGCCATACACGCACCCGGTAAGATGTGTGTCGTACTCGTATGTTCCCGTTGTTGTGGCATGTGTGTGCGTGCTCCGTCCCGTGTGATGTGTTGTCGAGTTTCCCCGTAATAAACAACTGACTAACTGCTTTTATGGATTTCCCTGATGTAAGGATTACTCATATGTATATTATACCGATATTTCTATCCTATTTACATGGATGATATGGATTATGATATTACAGCATAGCTATGAACGGCTATTGCTTAGTTTAAGTATGAGCTTTGGAAAAGGATCAAATTAACATCCTACTTAGTACCGTAGGTATGTTATTCGCATTGTTATTAAATGCATAAAGTTCACAATGAATTGAGCTATTTTGGGATAAGACCAGAATAACCCATTGCATACACACAATGAAATTAAAAGTGAACGCTTATAATGTGTAGGTTTTCCTACTTTGTCAAAACTTGTCTTTAATAGGCATTGGGTTAAAATTGTATTAATCATACCTACATCTGAGGTGATTTAAGTTATTTAACTAAATAAAAAATACACTTAATTGAATTGGGCTGCTTGCTCAAGTCAAAGTGAAGTTGTGTAAATGAGAAATTTAATATTATCAAATCAAATACATAATATAATGCTATTTTACATCACATTAGCTTATTTTTTCGATTTACGAAAAGTAAATTACTTTGTACCTTTGAAAGAATATTATTAAGTACGGTACGTATATAGTACAGTTTACACAAATTTTAATTTGTGTTGTTTATTTAATTTCCTATCATACAATTTGCCGTTCCTCAAACTGTTCTGTGAATATAGCATGGTGTTGAATTAATAAACATGAGTACCGACCTTCTTCTAGCATGATGTTTGTGTGTTTGTATTAAACGTGTTACTGGTACTGTTTGTACTCCGTTGCTTGTGCCCTAGCAGTCAAGTGTAGAAGTCGCAGACCCGTCGTGTGTTAGATTCGGTCCCGATAATACTATCGCTCCTTCCGTTGTACTCATACATTCATTAGGTTAAAACCTGTCGTAGCTTATGTAATACTCAATTTTGATATTATGATGTACGCTTGATGTATATTGCTGTTACTTACGCTTTATGTGTTGTGCTCATTGATATTTTTAATATAAATATACTGGATAAGCTGACTGAAATTATTTACGATATCTTTAAGGACTACATTTTTCTGTATTTAAATACATATTTTTCTTTATCTATATTTTAAACTCCAATACCTATTGAAACTCTTTAGTTTATATGAAACCGATTATCCAACTTATGGTACTTAGTGGGAAACTTACGTAAAAAATGATATGTTTTTCATACTAAAAATAGTTTGCGAGATCATGATGTACATTCTTTATTCATTTATTTTTCATACCACACAAGACTTATTATGGTGGATAATATGTTAAAGTGTTCAAGAGGAGAGTGAATAGGCTTTTACTAAATAAATGCGTCCACTATCTTAGACGTCTTCACCACTTACAATCACATGGGGTTGACGTCAAGCTAATGCCAGTTAATACTTATACTAAAAAAATACAGTTTACAAACAGTAGAATCATAATTTTCAGTTTACTCACAAAGAAATCAGATAAATGTGAATTGGCGCGAAAATATTAGATACAAAAATGGAATGTTAACAGCATGTCCAGTGTATTTATGATATAGAAGCCAGTTTTTTCTGCATGTGTGTATTATATTTGTATCTGTTATTAAAATATTACCTAATACATAATGTGTCATAGCCTTGTTCCTAATATCTTTGGATAAATCGAAATATTTTGTCCTATTATATATGTAGAATATCATGGTTGTTCGCTAAATAGTTTTACTATAAGATCATATATTATAGTTATATTTGCGACGTGAATATTCCGCTTAGTGAATTCTGATCATGTTTAACGTAACTTAAATATATTATATAATCATTTAACTTTAACAACTATTTGTATCCCAATCATATTAGTAGGTATATAACCTGTATTCTAATACTAAATTAGATTTACTTGATATTTTTTTTTATATTTAGGCTAAAGTAAATACTGCCTGAAATAAGATTTGGACGCCCCGTCAGAACACAGTCATACATATTTTCATCGAAGTTCAGGGCACCTTTCTATAGCTACTCACGTAGGAGTTGAGAAATGAAAAGAATGAAAGATTCCAAATGAAAATAAATGAAAAAGTCTTAACCGAAGACATGAAATTAAATATTCGAAATGAAAAAACGACTACATACCTACAAAAATAAGTGAGATCCCATAGAAAATATCCATCCATGTAAAAATTTCAGTCTCGTAACCCATTCTCAAAAGAACTCATACGAATTTAAATTACTAAGTAGATTTTTAAAGGTAAAGTCTATCTATAAAAAAATATAGATAAAATTAAAACGAATTTAATATTAGAGTAGATACGTACAAATTAGTGCTCGGTTTCAGCTTTTTACGGTATGTCATGATGCGATAATATCACTTCATTGTCGGTTTTTCATAAAAGTATTAAGTTATACGAGCCTTTTATTATATGCTATAACCGATTGTTTTAACATGACAAGCGAAATATTCTTTGTGCGCATTTACTAAGTCCAAAGTTTTCCTGTGTGATTTTTATTCCAATCCGATACTAGGAGTATTAACATTACCATGAATAGTAATAAAATAACAATGTACTGCATTTAGAACGTTACTTTATACATGGAACCTTTTACGTAAGTTATGCCAGTTTTTACTTGTAACATGAGTTGTATCGTATGATGGAAGGTTTTCAAAACAAACTGCTAAACGAATTCGTCCTGGTCTGATTTCTATGCTTGGGTGCTGGTGGCGACACGCAACGGACCTACCGTACGTAGGCTTAAAGGCGGCTTTGTGCGGCCGCTGTGTCTCCTCAGAACGCGTCGACAACGAACTAGAGCTAGGAACGGATTTGGACGACGGAGTACTGTACAAGGACAAGAAACTGAAAGATCAAGTTGAAGTGGCTATCGGGGACGGAATGGAGTTCACGATACCTGGTACGAAGATTTTAATTAATTCCATTTCAAGTTTTCCTGAAATGATCTAATATTCATTAATCTCTTCCACTTTTAACAGGAGACAATAAATACAAGAAGGGCAAAATTCTTATGAACAACATAAATGCTATAACTGACAATCACACTGATAATAGAATAAACTGTGAACTAAATCATCACGGGTATCCCATTCAGGTAACATTGTTAATTTTAGCAAACTGTTTTTATTTATTCACCATTATTCATATTTGAAAATTGTTTACACCTTAAAATTGTACAGTTATTTTTTCTTCCATTTTATGTTGATAAATGTTACCTTATTTTATTTTATAATTATTTGTGGCTATGTCCATTTCTAAGCGCCATCTACTTTGTAATATGAACTGATTGACAGGTTTTATTTGCCGTCGCATTACAGGATGATGATACGATAAGCCAAAAGTCGTACGGCAGTCATAAGATAAGATCGTTTAAAGATGAAAGTCATAAGAATTCCGCTGATACTATCGATGGTGAGGAAAAAAAAGACGCCAGCAAAGAAGAACTAGGATTAGAAGAAGGTAAAAAAGATTAACGAGTCACATTTAGTTTAGTAAGCTATGTGGAATAAAAGCCAAATTAAAGTGCTATATGTATTTGTGGATGTTGCAGAAATGGCTGAAGAAGAAGAGGATAAGTTAGATGGTCTTGGAAAACATGACATCATCGCAGCTGCTGACGAGGATGTGGTTGACGATACACCAGCTGACTGCTGCCCCGAGCCTTGTTACGCACGTTTTCCCTTCCTGGCTGGTGACGAAGAATCACCTTTCTGGCAGGGATGGGCCATGCTCAGGCTTAAAACCTTCCGATTGATTGAAAACACTTACTTTGAAACGGCTGTGATTACTATGATCTTGCTCAGTAGTTTGGCTCTGGTATGTTTTATACAAAATGTTGTATGCGATAAAGAATCCATAATTTACGTATAAAGTAATACACTGTTGTATTTTCAGGCATTAGAAGATGTACATTTGCCACACAGGCCTATTTTACAAGATATCTTATATTACATGGATCGTATATTTACCGTCATATTCTTCATAGAGATGTTGATCAAGTGGCTTGCTCTTGGCTTCCAAAAATATTTCACGAATGCATGGTGCTGGCTGGATTTCATCATCGTTATGGTAACATTTTTTTTATAAGTTTCATTTTACCTAATAATCTGAGAAAGTACTTACTATGAAAATATTTGAATTGATATATACATAACTATTTAAAAATCTTTTAGTAAATTAAGGATTTTAGTTAATTGTAAATAAAGGTTTTACAAGGAATTGATGAATGATGTCGAATTAGTTGTCGCTCGTAAACCACGGGGCCGTGATGGCGGGCGCGGACGACATCCCAGCGTTCCGCTCGATGCGCACTTTGCGTGCCCTGCGACCTCTCCGCGCAGTTTCAAGATGGGAGGGCATGCGCGTGAGTACGCGCCCGCACTACTTGTGGTGCTGTTGTGGCGACCAGTTGCGTTGCCCATCGAAGAAGAACATAAGAATTTGAATGAATAAGCTGAAAGATTAAAATAATTCGAAGTTGCACTCTTCTGGAATCGAGAGAAAATAAAAGGAGAGCTAACAGAAGCGCATGCTTCTACACTCAAACTCAGTGTTTTGAAGAACATTTGAACGTTGACCAGTCGATGGGCAACGTGACCATATAAAGCTTTGACTGTTCGATGTCAATGCAGTGGTGGCTACGAACGTGTGCGCTGTTGCCCCGAGATCTGGATGTCGTCTTGTTCTGTTTGTGGATACTGCTTCTGTCTCTTAAACCTACACTTCCTTTAGACATCTAACTATATACGACCGGAACCACGAAAGATATTTCTGTCCCGTCACTATTAATGTGCATGTAAAAATGACTATCCTTACGCTATTTGTAATCTTGGTCAGTGCTGCTTTTAAACTTGTCTAATATGCAAGTGTAATTAATATTTTATACCTACTCGTAAAGTGAAAACAACACACTAATTTCGTGGAATGCTATCGATGTCCTTAAATTACTTAACGCTATTCTTGTTAAATATATATGTAAATGTTTAGCACCACATCGGAGAATTCTTTCACTTTTAATGAATTCTTTGATGTCAATAATTTAGGTTCTGAATTAATTTCTAAATACTAGTAGTTCGTCTTACAATAGGCTTTTAGATGGTTGGTCGTTTTGTCTTCAGACATTGCAGTCATGAATCCTATTGGTTATTACAGGAAGGTCGGTATTATTCTTCTGAATATGGTTTTTCCGTATCTACCTATCAATTTTATTGATTTTCAGGTGATAATCTTCAATGACGTACCTTTCGCCATATGATATGTGTCCACATCGAGAGTAATTGCTGTTTTTAAGTTTGTAATATATTTATCTCAGTGTTTGACTGTTAATTTCATCAGGTATCGCTTATAAACTTCGTAGCGGCGCTTTGTGGCGCCGGAGGCATCCAAGCGTTCAAAACGATGAGAACGCTCCGCGCGCTTCGACCGCTCAGAGCCATGAGCCGCATGCAGGGCATGAGGGTACGTAGCGCCCTGCCGAGCTCGCCACACACCGCTCCACACCTTACACTCACATCTCTACATGTATCCACTCCGCTCTCTCATAAACAATTTATTAACAACTGTCTCAATCGCCCCTCCTTGTTCTTCATAACAAACTTTAAACTCATTTTCTAAATTCTCAATACTCATTGACGCTAGTCAATTATTAATATCTATTAGTGAATCATTTTGAAGACTTCGGTGGCACCCATGAATGGCTTAGTATCATCACGAGTTTACGATCTCTCTAAATGCAGTTGGATCAGGTTCATATTGGCAGATAAAATCATTGTTATGTTTGGTCTTCTTTTCTATTGGATTTTTAGCTAGACTAGTGACTCATTTTAGCTATTTGGAATGTCATTTTAGAACTTGCACTTTAGATTTATCTTCTTGCATCTACACGGTAAGATCTATTTAAGAGTGGCATGTTTAGTCCTAGTAGCATATTGGATGGTTTAGTAAATCAAATACGAATGGTGAGTTTAAATTAGTAATATCAGCTTGTATTCTGTAGTTAGTTGAGGCTTCATGTAACCGTTTTTGCATGTGAAATGCATTTATGTGATATAATCATAATGCCTGCAACATATTGTGTTTTGCGTACTTGACTATTTTTAGTAATATTACAACTAAAAGATTTATAAAAGCAAATTTGTTATATACAAATACAATTTATATGTAGTTAACTGCGTGTGTGGTTTTGAAGTACCTTATTTTTATTCATTGATATAGTAATATATACGCAATCATTACACAAATTTCATCGTAAAGCAATCACGCATAAAAAGGCATTAATTAGTACAATCTATTAAAATTTACAAATTTTCAATGTTATCATTATTTCTGTTTATTCATTATTTGATTATTACTAGGTGGTCGTGAATGCCTTGGTTCAAGCCATACCTTCTATCTTCAACGTGTTGCTTGTGTGTCTCATCTTTTGGCTCATCTTCGCCATCATGGGAGTACAATTATTCGCTGGAAAATACTTTAAGGTCAGTGTATGTTAAAATAAACAATGCATAATCTGGATATAGAATTGCAAAATTTACGATCACTCATGTATATTTTACATTTGCAGTGCGTGGATATGAACCACACAACTCTCAGCCATGAAATCATACCAGATCGAAATGCCTGCATTTTGGAGAACTATACTTGGGAAAATTCACCGATGAATTTCGATCACGTTGGTAAAGCTTACTTGTGTCTCTTTCAAGTGGCAACTTTCAAAGGCTGGATTCAGATCATGAATGACGCGATTGATTCGAGAGAGGTTCGTACGGAAACGCAATTCTATTCAAATTAATTTCAATAGTGTTTGATTGTAATTAATACGGAATTCTTGACATTTCAGGTTGGAAGACAACCTATACGAGAAACAAATATTTACATGTATTTGTACTTCGTGTTCTTCATTATCTTCGGATCGTTTTTCACTCTTAACCTATTCATCGGTGTGATTATCGATAACTTTAACGAGCAGAAGAAAAAAGCAGGTGGAAGCCTTGAGATGTTCATGACTGAAGATCAGAAAAAGTATTACAATGCTATGAAGAAAATGGGTTCCAAGAAGCCACTGAAAGCCATTCCCAGACCTAAAGTGAGTCGTCCACACAACAAGTTTGTTAACGTATTATTTATGACCATTCCCAATTCCCCTTTCCATACTTATTGTAACGGACACGTCATTATGGACTGATTTAATGCAAAGTCGTAGTTATTTAGAAATACGTATATAGTTGGAAAGACATTATTTAAGCATCATCGTATTTCTAAATGATTTTTGTATTGTTTTTTCAGTGGCGACCTCAAGCAATCGTATTTGAGATAGTGACGGACAAGAAGTTCGACATGATAATCATGTTGTTCATCGGACTGAACATGTTGACTATGACTCTCGACCACTATCAGCAGTCGGAGACTTTTAGTACCGTCCTCGATTATCTCAACATGATATTTATCGTGATATTTAGTTCCGAGTGCCTGTTAAAAATATTCGCCTTACGATATCATTATTTTGTTGAGCCATGGAATCTGTTCGACTTTGTCGTCGTGATGTTCTCTATTCTAAGTAAGTTTCAATTCTTAATTTTAATCACTAATGCAATTGTTAAAATGTACTGACTTATTTTACTATGTTTACTTTACAGGTTTGGTGCTAAGCGATATCATAGAGAAATATTTCGTATCACCAACTCTATTGAGAGTAGTAAGAGTAGCGAAAGTAGGTAGAGTTCTTCGACTCGTCAAAGGTGCAAAGGGTATTCGGACGCTGTTGTTCGCATTGGCCATGTCACTGCCAGCTCTCTTCAATATCTGCCTATTGTTATTCCTCGTTATGTTTATCTTCGCCATATTTGGGATGTCATTTTTTATGCACGTCAAAGACAAAGGCGGCCTTGACGATGTGTATAATTTTAAGACCTTTGTGCAGAGCATGATACTACTATTTCAGGTAACATTTTTTAAACTAGTTTTAACTTAATTTAATATTTTTGTCCTCGAAAGAATCTGACTTGGTTCTTGGCAAGAATTTGCGTTTAGTTTAGTGGCTTTAAATTTTAAAACTAACATATTTTCAAATCTTTTGATATCATAAAAAACACAATTTATTGTGTTAAATTCATTATGATTAGTAGGTAAAGTAAATAAATATACAAAAGTATGTATGATATTATAATTTACAAAGTTGATTTAAATACTTCATATTATGATAGATGTCAACATCTGCGGGATGGGATGGCGTGTTGGACGGTATAATAAACGAGGAGGAGTGCGACTTGCCAGACAACGAGCGCGGCTCGCCCGGCAACTGCGGCTCCGCCACCATCGGCATCACCTACCTCCTGTCCTACCTCGTCATCTCCTTTCTCATTGTTATCAACATGTACATCGCCGTCATCCTGGAGAACTACTCACAGGTAACAGCAACTATGTTTATCATCCTCATTGTCATTGTCATTATATATGTATATCTAATTAATGCAATCGTAATCTAAATTAATTTTTCGTCACGTACGTTTTCAAATGTTGAAAGCCGGTTTTTGATTAGGTAACTTTATTTTGGATTTAAAAACCATCAAATATGAATACTATAGAAATCGCGAATAGAAATAAATAAATAATCGATTGTACGGTTGTATTAAGTCCGCCTTTGTCTCTGTACAAATGTATGGTGCATAAAGTTCTAAATAAATAAATACGGAAGTACATTCTCGATATTTCTCTTTTCAGGCGACTGAAGACGTGCAAGAAGGCCTAACAGATGACGATTACGACATGTATTACGAAATCTGGCAGCAGTTCGACCCCGACGGTACTCAGTACATCCGGTACGACCAGCTGTCCGAGTTCCTAGACGTTCTGGAGCCGCCACTGCAGATCCACAAGCCGAACAAGTACAAGATCATCTCGATGGATATTCCTATATGCCGCGGCGACATGATGTTCTGCGTGGATATTCTGGATGCGCTCACGAAGGACTTCTTCGCGAGAAAAGGCAACCCAATAGAGGAGACGGGCGACCTGGAGGTCGGGCGGCCGGACGAGGTGGGCTACGAGCCAGTGTCGTCGACCCTGTGGCGGCAGCGCGAGGAGTACTGCGCGCGGCTGATCCAGCATGCGTGGCGGCGCCACCGGCGCGGGCAGGAGCCGGCCGAGAGCGGCGGAGAGGGCGCGGAGGGCGGCGAGGGGGCGGAGGGCGCGCCCACGCAGGTGCTGCTGGACGCGGTGACGCCCAACGGGCACCGCGTGGTGCTGCAGGCGGCGGGCGCGGCGCCGCGGCCGCCCGAGCCGGCGCCGCCGCCCGCGCCCGTCTGACCCGCGCTGGCGCTCGCGCTGCTGCCCGCGCTCGTCGACGACGCGCCGCTGCCGCTGCCCGCACCGCTGCCCGAGCTCCTGAGCCCTCCTGCCCGCGAGCGCACTTGATTATTTTTCACGCTAGATGTATCGTGTCGGCGGCGGTGACGACGCGCGCGAGCCGCTGCGCCGCGCCGCGCCGGTCTCTCGTGGACGTTACTCGTGGACGTTTCGGAGTGTTGTTGGAGTGTTTTATATTCGCGTGGCCGCTTGCGAGACTGTTTGTTTTGCGACCGACGTTCGCGTTACCGTGATCGATGTACCGACTAGAACACGTTTTTGTTATCGCGTTTCCCTGTTCGGGAGGAGCTGAGTGTCCATATGTGAGAATTGTTTTAGCGAGCACGCTGTTTTATTTTGATCGTCACTAGTGTTGTAATGTAAGGTATCGGATAAATCTGAGAAAACTCTAAAAGCTTATTTTTATATTTGACGAATACTACCTATGTAAATTTTAAACTGAATGCGATCATTGTGGAGATTGTCTAATTAAGATAGGAATCAACTGTGAGACATCATTTTTCTTCCCCGAAATGGTGTCGAGCAGGGGTTGCAGGCACCGCGCAGTGCCAGAGAGCGACGCGGAGTGACTATTGCTTGTTATGTTTCGCTTCACTCGGTCTCGGCCGAGACGCGCTCAAAACGGCATGAAATTTAAGGAAAGATATTTTAACATCACATATTGTATGTCACGTTCGTTTTCTCGTCCATTGCGTTCGGACATTAGTGTAATCGTATCTAATACCTAACGCTTAAGGGAAGCAATGGCTACGCCAGTTCATATCAATTTTGTCCATGATAGTCTTAATAGTTCCAATTTTTAAGCTTCTTACCGTACCGGTCGACGTCGCGTCTCACCTTCTAGTCGAGGTCAGTCGCCTCGAAATTTAAAAGAGTTTAGAAAAATTTTTGCAAAGTTATCTATGTAAGCTTAGCCAATCAGCAGTGAAATCGGTACCAGAGTTCACTTCCGTCCTAATTCAGTACGCATGATAGGAATCGAGCCATTTTACTTAACGCGCGCTTCACGCAGTCAATGTAACCGCCTTCCCCTGGGTTGCATTAGCTGCGCCGGAGTCGACCCAGCCCGCGCTCTACACGCATCATCGATATCCTCCACAAGCGAACCGATTCGGCTACCCGAGACATCACCTTAATTAGCAATAAGATTAAAATAATATACCTAAGAGATCGAACGTCCCTTACCGAGTAAGGTAGATATTATTGAAATATTTTTATTTTTCGATTGACATCTCTCTAGATATCGAATGTAGCGCAGTTGCGTCGCAGAAGCGAGTGCCAGATCGCCGCGTCGGACGACTCTGATGGTATGCGATGTCTCGATTCGACGAAGGTTGAGTTCCGTCAGTATTGTCTACTCTATAGCACAACAAACTTAACGAATCATTCAATTTTGTAAATTAACTTTGGAAGTGGTCAATTTTCTACTACTGTATATAACGAGAGCTTACCGCCGGGTGATCCCGAACCGCACGTCGCCACATCCTCACTGTATCATGTCGTATCGTGGGCCGCAGTGGCCGCAGTGGCCAGCCGCTGCGGCACCAAGTAAGCTTGAAGCAATAACGTTAACGTGTGCTCGACGAGTTTCGCTTTTTATTATGAACATGTCACTGAATAGTTGTGTGCAGGTTGTTTTCAATTCGTTTTAAATTATAATTGTGAAAATTCTCATGTGCAAGATGACGTTGCAACAAAAGAGTCAGTGTATTGTAACTAAAATGAGATGCTTAACGTTTTGCACATATTTTGCAATAATAATTACGGTTACAGATAATAAATATGTAGATACTTTTATAAAGAACATCGTGCGGGGTGTGTCCCAGCGAAGTTCCCCGTCGCTCGCACACGCTCCGCGCCCGCCTTCTGATGTCAACGTTGTTTTATTGTGTTGGTTAATCGTATTGAAAACATGGTTATGTGTTAAAGCTGCCGGGATAGGAGCAACATGAAACGGTTCATCACACTACCGTGACCTGTCGTAGTATTGTTTAAACGATTACTTAATGTTCGTTTCAAAGATCTTTGAAAATATTTAACGTACCTATTTGTAGTGAAATCATGCAAATATTTTTTTTTTGTAAACCTGCATATAATTAACTTCGGCTATTAGATACTTAAATGAACAAACTGGCTTTATAATATGTCCATTGTAATTTTGGAGGTCCTTAATAATGTCCTTACATGTTAAAGCAGACAGATTTAGGCCTTACTAGCATAAGTAAAACGATTAATGAACAGTTTCAATGCACGTTACAGATGCGAATAGTTCCATGTTGCTCCTTATTATATATTTTCGTTATTCCCGGGAAAAAAGTGAAATTATTGTGTTGGTTAAACCAAACAGATCTATCTAATATTAGGCAAATTGGCACAAAGAAGTTGTGTTTAATTAAGTTTAGACAATAAGTTACAATATCATTGTATTATTTCTTTAACTAAACTTATGACAAAAAGTGAGTTCAGTTTGCTGAATGATAGAGATTTAATTGAGTATTTATTATATATATTGTTGAAGTTTGTACAAAATAAATTAAGTAAACAATTAAATATAGAACTTGACTGCTTTAAAATTTTGTTTTATTTTGGAAAAATAATCGTTGGGCATATGTCAACATAGGAAGAATCCGATAATCTCCTAGTGTTCCATGATAAAAAAAAATAGAATTGATCTTAATAAATCAAAATCAGTTCATTAGTTTAGGAGCTACGATGACAACGAGTAGTTACAAGGATGGACAAGATATAAAATGAGTATATCAGAGGAAATCTGAAAGTAGCACCAGTGGTCGAAATAATGAGAGGAAGCTGATTGGCGTGGTACGGACATGTAATGCGGGGCTGTAAACATCATATTACGTGGAGAGTACTAGATTTGAAAGTGGACGGATTTAAGCGTAGAGGTACGAGTAGGCCGAAGAAAAGATGCATGGATTGTGTGAGGAATGACATGTCTATGAAAGGAGTGAGTACGGGGCTGACGACGGACAGAGATGAATGGAAGAAGACTTACTGCGCCGACCCCAAGTAATGGGATAAGGACAGGGAGATGATGAGCAGCAGTATAGAATCTCACCAAGAATGAAGATGATAGGTATTTAATACATTATTAACTAACTATCTTATAATAAAAATCTCAATTAAACATCACAGTCTATTTTTATTAAGGTTTTTTATTTATAATATAAAATGATCTATACATAACGTTGCTGGGTGCAGAGCTGCACGCGGGTGGCGTATACGAACTAACTAAAAATAACTAAAGCGAGATGTGCAAGTGGGCATAACAAAACCATTTTTTGGCTTTAGTCTTTATTCACTTGTTTGATTTATTTTTTTATACTCTTTCCGCACATAGTTTGTTACTTGATACCTGTAATAAAGAGCAGATATAAAAGAATTAGTATTATGTGTAAGTACTTATTAGTCTTTGCTCATTGATGTATTTTCACAAAACAAAACTACATAAATATTTCCATATTTAACTGTTAATATTACATGTGGATATAGTTTGATACTGAAAAGTCTATAGACTCATATTCCGTTACGCTACTCCAGTGAGGTTTGTTTAGTGGCCAAACCAAGTGTGGGAAAGTTTTATGACGCTCGATAGCCTTCGACATGATTTGACGATTGAAATTAACGATAACAACCGGGACTGACGGCTAAACGTGCCCTCTTCACCAATCCACACTAGAGCAGCTTGATGGATATGCTCTAGGCCTCCTCAGTGGTGAGAGACCCGTGCTCTGTAGTGGGCCATTAAAGGGTTGAAGGCAATATTATTAAAATTGACGTTTTTCTTAAGTCACGGGTAAAGGTCTAGTGACGTGACCAAACCTCGTAGTGGTGCTGTATGTTGGAAATAACGGTAAAAGTATGTAAGAAGAACAAATCAGTCAAGCAAATAGGCAGTCATCAATGAAATATCACTTTTTCATTACTGCACCTTGCATTTTAATGTCAAAACACGTCAGTGTTTAGTACAGACAATAGATTTATGTTAAATACGAGTACAATAATTATAAACATTAATTACTACGACACGACCTGACTAGTTTTTATGTTAATATTATTATCATAAGTACCTACGTACTTAAAAATACAATATGTACTACTCGCCAATACAGTATAATGATATTTAAATAGACTACCTAATGCTAAATAGATACCTAAAGCAATTTAATCATGAGAGATTCTAAATTAAAATAACGTATTTGTGTGATGTAACATTTGTGAGTGATTTAACATTTGTTATAGAAATGTAGCTACCTGTACATTTTATTTGCCACGAATCTAAAGTCGGATAAAAACACATTCAATATGGTTTGACCTGTTTATAATACTCACCAACAACCACTAGGCTTTACTAGATCTCGTCGGTGAAGGTGCCAACGCGTCCCTGGAGAGAACATTGTCATTGTAATACATTCTCATCATTTCATCAACTCGATTATTGAAACATAGTTAAAATTTAATGTGCTGAATATTGCATTTAGGGAGCCTATAAGCCTATAACATACTTGTAGGCATGTCTACTACAGTAATTGAAATAATTTTAATACCAAATAAACTTGTAGGCATCAGTAGAATGTAGCTGTTTCTGTCCACTTCAATTATTTGACGAGAAATATAATACTAATATTATTTATTGTACATTACACAATTATATATAGAGGCATCAAAGAGTATCTGCTCCAAGTAGTTTCGCAGAAATAAGGTGTCCAAAAAACAAAATAAAAAGTATGAGTGTTACTGTTATGGTACAATATTGTTTTTAACAGTATGTTTTGGAACCCTAGTTTCAGGCCACCTGACGGTAGTTGGTAAGAAAAAATGTTTGAAGATGTAAACAAACTAACGTAAGATAATATTGACATAAATGTAAATAAGATAGATACATTCTTTTGCATAAAGCTACGTAGGGACAGCACTGTGTCGACTGCAAAGGTATATCATATTTTTATGTTTTAAGTCAGGTGTGGCCAACTTGATAAAACATAAGATCTACTGTTTACTAACAAAACCCTGTGCGATCTACCACTTACATACT
>DWJN01000164.1:0-29570 GCA_018248895.1 Carystus phorcus
CCCCCTGATAGTTATTTTGGAAATATATTTTATGTACAGAATTGACCTCTCTACAGATTTATTATAAGTATAGATAAGAGGCATTGTAACTTCAAATATACACTTGTAACGCAAATAACACAATATTGTCATCACACATTATAAAAATGTATAAATTGTAGTATTTTTTTAAAATTAACGGCTCAGTAATTTCCTTGATTAAAACTATCTGTAAATACCCAGGTTTTAAACTTAATTTCCGATAATTACTATTGTTCAAACTTTAAAATGTAACTAGAACTGTAATAAACAGTCTTAAAACTTAATTGTATGTTGTATGAAGAACAAAACTCAAACAAAATATAATATCGATTCTATAAGAGCCTTATTCCAAAATGTATAGTATGTATTTACCATTAGCATTACTTAAAATAGATACTATTCCATTAAAATAAAGTCAATAAATATTTCATTACTAAAAGGCGTACTTTTCCACGTTTAATACAGTTGATTACATCGAAAAGTATACAATATCAATTACGCAATCTAATCAATTTCATCCCGTACAATGACTCCGGAATTAAGTTACAAGCGACCAGCGCAAATTGATATTTATTTAAATAAATCAAATGTTATGTAATAATACATAATTTTTTATTACTATAAAATATAATACTATCAATTATCTCACTTCGCTATTACAGTAATAGAGTCATAAGCTTCATCCGTTTATAATTAAAAGGACGTAAATGGCATTAATAATTTCATGAGTAATTTAAAATTTACAGATTTATGAGGAATTAAAATGCAAGAGAGATCAAATTGAAAAGACATCAAGGAGAAGAAAATCGAAACCAACTTCGGATAAAATAATAGTAAGAAAGAAAGACATAATTTATTTTCTCGCCAAGATAGTTGTAAAATATATATAAATAGTTGGCCCAGCAGACGTTGTTCTGCAACAATATAATCTAACAGACCTCAGCCACGTGTTGCTATGACTAAGGTTTACATACTCAATTTAGAAGATTAATTACACCGCCATCTGTTAAAATCTTAACCTGTTAATACCTATCATATCTTTTAAATTGCATCAAACAGGACATGTTGTACTAAATTTGATTAAAAGTTAAGTAGTTTAAGAATCCATAGCGGACAAACACCATGATACGTACTTTATACATACAAAGATGACAAATTCTTATACGTATTTATCAACTTTCCAACATTGCGATGAAAAGGGTTCATTTTTAACATGTGTAATGGACCAATGACCACTGGTTTTAGTGAGAACCTTTATTAAACTAGACACCGACCATAAAAGTTACGATGTTCAACGTTTGTGAGATTAGAGCATATAAGAGCATATAAGAGCGATTTAAAAAAGCGTATCACTTGAACCGACCGCTACACGCGGATGACCGCCGGCGCGATCAATGTATGGCGTTGAACTCCATCACTAGACGCCGAGTGAATATTAACGCACGTTGTAATTAGCATTCCCATACAATGCGTCGCGTTATATAGCGTGCTGGATAACGCATTTATGGATTTACGTGAGCGTTGGAATTTTATGAGTTGAAAAGATAAATTAAATTTATTATTTCAAATGAAAGTAGAAAGCTATTATGTCTAATGACGCGGCTTCAGTAATATATCTAAAATTTAAAAGGTTCTATCTAACGTTTGTTCGAGTTTATTACATTGTTAGGGTTAGTTTTGAATGTTAGAGTTTGGTCGATAAACTGAAATTGTATTCTAAATTTGAACCTTGTGTCTGCTAGAACTGCCTGAGTTTTGATAATCGCTCAGTCAGTCAATAAGTGACAAAATTAAGAGACTTTGGACTAGTTATAATTCTTAAACTATTAATTCAAATGGAATAGTCTTAAATGTACCTACTGTGTTTTACAATGCCTGCTTGGGGACTGAAAATTTAAGCTTTTGGTTTTATCTACTTGGACCTGATTCTAGGTCCGCAGCCGAACTTAAAGAAATTGTGTGTGAGACGAGCCCGCTTTGACTAACCCGCTGTTAGTTTATGGTGTTCTGGTACTTCGGGAACAAAGTGACACCTGAAGTATATGGAACTATCCTGGTTACTAGGTTCGCAGACTAACGTAGGAGGTCGCATGTCGGACGAGCCCGCCTGGACTCGATTGTTTTTGTGTATTATGCAAGAAATCAAATCTAAAACCATATATTTTCATTGTAAATTAAATTACACCATCAATCGAAAAACAAATTCTATTTGATGGAGATTTTTAGTTTTAATTTTTTTTTTTTAATAATTATTTGACGACAACCGCCTGAACTCTAAATATATTCAAAGAGCAATCAATTAATTTTAAATACCGGTAATTACCGGTATTAACACAAATTGTCACACAGGCCGTTAATGATTCTTCTATATTTTTTTTCGATGAGTTCCCAGAAAAAAATCATTGTCAGGTAACATCCAAATATAAGAATCCAAACTAAATTACAAAATCGCGTTACAACTAGCAATCTCTTGTTGAATTGCATAATTAATGTGTTAACGATAATTGTTATTGTTATCTGTTAATCGTTATCGGTGGATATAAAACGAAATTACACTTGCGTAATACCGAAATATCC
This sequence comes from Carystus phorcus, assembly GCA_018248895.1. Taxonomy (NCBI): domain Eukaryota; kingdom Metazoa; phylum Arthropoda; class Insecta; order Lepidoptera; family Hesperiidae; genus Carystus; species Carystus phorcus. The sequence continues at coordinate 2,599 of DWJN01000164.1, forward strand.
ATGCGTTTGAGTACCTAGTAAGATTTTAATACCTGCCTTGGTGAGTTTAATTCCTTAATACGAAACTGTTGCTTCAGGATTAGATTCTTTAAGTATCAAAATTTCGGAGCGATAACGCGTATATTCACATATAAGTTTCATTATTACGATGGAATTAGCAAGAGAAAATTTAACAGAAATAAAATGAACAAAAGAAAATAAACAAGGTGGGACTTATCGTAGCATTGCTGCACTGGGGGGAAATTTTGTCGGCACTATTTAGTTAAGATGAATAGAGCAAGTTTCAACTTTTAATACCGGTAAAATAATATCATACTTAGGTGTTTTATAACTCATATTATGCGATTTGATAGATGCAAAAATAATTTTCTATAGTATTGAACTGTAGATCTAAACAATTCTTGAATCCATTTAGAGACACGAAAATTTCCATCAAATTCTGACTAATCGTTTATAAGTTCAGTGACATACAGAAGAAACGAACAGAAGAATTATATAAAGATAAAAAAGAAAAAATACTTAATTTTGTTCACTTCTGGTTACACAGTTGGGGCATCCTTTTAAGTAATATTATCTGTATATATCCTTAGATTAATGTCTTATTTAATATTCCATACGTTACAATACAACCCACGCTTATGTATTGAATGCACAGAACCCTATACAAGTTTGGTTTAAAAAGTCACTCTTCTTTTCATCCACGTAGCAGACAAAACGAACACATGTACAAACGCATTAGAAACATCACACGCATGATAATTGCCACGTTTTCTATTGACCTCACAGCACGCTGCGTTTGAAGATTCTCTCTTTACAGTAGGTACTCGTGGTCGGTATTGTTCCTAACTGGTTTTATTGTATTGTTGTTCCTTTTTTAATTTGGCACTTAAAAGGGTTTTATGTTCCTGATATGCAAACCGTTAAGGAATAATGAGAAACTTGAGCCTTTTGTGATGTTTTGTGTTCCAACGTGAATAGATAAGTAGCTCAGTGATACTATTTTATCGTTGGAAAATTTTGATGTTATGTTTTAATGGCTTGTTGTGTTATCGTGTTTTTCTTTAATTTTCGACACTTGATCAACTTTGCTTACATGCAAGCTGCTCAATCTTGTTAGGAGTTAAATTGACTTTATTTAGGAATAAGTTTATTTTTACAACTCTACAGAATTGTATCTTGCAAAGTTGAAATTATAAAATGATTTATTTGGATTAAGCATTAGTACTATCCGTAAGCAAAAATAAATGTTTTAATACATAACTAACATGCGTATGTTTTATATCTTTCCATATAAAAATCACCACAAAAATATTAAATTTACCATATTGTATTTAAATTGTATAATCCAACTTTATAATAATCATGGTCCTCAAAGAAGCAGAAATACGTGATCGTACCAAAAAATGATGCTAACGAGACATTTAAATCGAATATAAATTAATATAGAACCGATTAATTAACTTTATCATATTTCAATCCAGTTACAAACCGAGGTCAAGATAAACCTGTCTCGGCTGACTAACTCGAGTACTTGTACTTCCACGAATAACGGACAGTTCAGTTTAAACCTACCGGTGATTGTAGTAAATTGTTATTGAAAATGCAGCTGCCTCTTTTATAGTTATGATCAAATCCGGTCTAAAAACAAATAAATATTTAACTAAACTGATGTAGGCAGATACTACAATAGTGGAAGGAGTAAAATAATAGAGGGGCATAGAAATATAAATAGTTCCTATTTCGATAACAAAAACATATAAAATGTCAAAAAATATTTTACATGTACTTGTACAAATTTCGACACCTTTGATTTGTATAGATCACACTCACACCCCCGTAAGATGATTCATTTTGTTGCGACTTTGACATTGAACACACACAAATTAGGACATCACAAACCGCCATAAATGGAGATTTAACATATACATATCTGTCAGGAAAATGTCTGCCACAGCCTAATATCGAATCCAAGATACCTCATTTGTCAGTCAGAGTTATCTTATCTAGAGTATTTTTAATTTCCCTAGGAAGTTCTAAGACTAATTTTTATAATTTTTATTGTATCTGTATTATTTTTGAATTTCAAAAGTTCACTGAATTATCTCCAAAATATTCTAAAGATTTTGTAATTACAAGAATATTATTTGTGCGTCGCAAAACTCTTGGACTAAAACGCTCATCATAACATGTGTTGCCCTCACTGCTCAAAGTTAACCTACAAAAACAATTATCATATTTACGCATCCGTTCTTTATCATATACGTAGGCTTCATCATACAAGGCTTCACCTTTTTATCGGTTCTACGGAACTCTAAATAATCCAACGGACAGACAGGACAGCTGATGGTATATTCTGTCAAACATCCGGAACATTTGGCATTGGTGATGCATTTCCGGCTAAACCGGAAAATGAAGCGAAATATAAAAAAAAAACACATTTGACCGTTGATTACAGTTAAAGATTTCTAATGAATCTGGCATGAAATTCTCTAGTGTTAAATTCATAGACTGCTTCAGCGTAGTCTATGGATTTCTGCTATATTAATGATCGTATTTAAAATCTTCCGTGGCTTAAATATGAAATGTACCGCTTTGGCATACATAATTTTGAATACGTACATGTAAGACAAAACAAAAATCTACCTATCAGCCCTTTGCAGTCCAATGCTGGACATAGGCCTCAAATAATTGACAATTAGATCTAGGCAGTTGATATTTTTCTAAATAAGAACCTTATTCTACGTCATTTGCAAATCTCACTCTTCTATAAAGGTATGAATGCTTGTGTGAAAACTTTTAAAACAAGCAAGAAGTGAGAGTAGAAATTTGGAAAGCGAAATCATTTTACCACTCAATCTAACCAAAGTTGACCACAGTCTCAGTAGGTGTTTTCGTGTCCAATCTAATCAAAGTACAAGTATAGTAATCAGTGGTGATAATTTTGTCTCTGGTTAATCAAATTCATTATCTATTGCGGTGCTTCTGTATTAACCAAATTTACCTTCGTCTTTACTATACTTTTACTATTTTTCTATACTTTTAAATTTCACGGATTATTACATTACATCGACTATTTCCTAATAATACTTAGATGCTTAGATAGGCAGTTCTTAAAGAAATAAATATAAAACATTATGCTCTTCTTTTATATTTAAAATTTGTACAAGTATAGAAACAATATACCACAAAAATACAATATCCCACAAATACAAAGTATACATATTGATTTTAAGTCAATAAAACTTCAGTAGCATTCCTCTCACAATCGTCATCCATCGCTTTACACTACAAAGCTAGGGATCATCCATATTTATAAGACAGAGCAGTATTGGGTTTTTATGCAAACGAGTTTAAGAACAGTTGAGTCAATAATACACTAACAAATGTTACTTAAACGTTACATTGTTGGCACATTTGACGCGGTGTTCAAACAATTCCTAATTCTCAAGACTTGCGTACTAGAAGAAAACAAAATTAAATGAACCACTATATAATTACATGGGCTTTCCACTTAACATCCTGATGTGGCGGTCCCGACAGTTACACATACCCATACCCCTTCTTCGCAAACATCATTTAGGTATGAACGACGCGCTTTGCTAAAGAAGAAACATCTGTTCCAGCAATTTGCTTTGATTTAACATCTATTCATAGATATCATTGATATACTCGTATTTATGGATGTCATGTTTTGATTCCATTCGTTCCTGGAAGTGCTTTGCGATGTAAAAGAAACTATCTTCAGTCTAAGTCTAAGAATACAAAATTAAATACATTGACTAAAGAAGTGTCCTCTAAACGGAATAGAACCGATTCAAAACTAGTCAGTTCTATGCATCTTTTTATTTAATATAACAATGATGATGATACGAAATGAACATGTAAGGATCGTACAATAACAAAACAAAATATTTACTATAATACTGATACTCACTATGATGGAACAGTACAATTAGAAATTCATTAACAACATTCTAACTATCACTGACAAAGTACGCGACGACCTGGCGAAGACTGAGTTTGTTTGCGAACATTCTACAAGTTAAAGGAACAAGATCTATAAGGTCTTGTTTTTATCGCTACATACTATCATTAGAGACGATATTTATGCTTTGTTTATCAACTTTATTAATGGCAGATGTACTCTTTACGGGAAACGTCGGTTAGAGGAATAACTTGTTTAAGAGATTGTTGTAAGATTTGTACAAGACTTAACATTGACAATGTTTACTGGCACGGGAAACCATATTAAGGAGTAAAAGGAACAAAAAACAATCTTGTTTATTAATATTAAATTAAACATTATTGTGTAATAATAAAAATAATTGACTACTGGAAATGTTGGAAAGAAATTGTGTGTATAAATTTTTTTGATAATGATATATTGTCAAACAAAACCAGAAGGTTTTTTCAAGTGAATCCATCGCTGATTGACCATATGCTCTTTTGTCTTATCCCTGACAAAAATGGAAGCTCTTTAAATGTAACCCTCGCGAATTAGTACCACCCACCAAATAAATACCTGTACCATGTCAGTGGAACTACGATTACTGTAATAGAAGTGCCCATATCGGACGGCCTAGAAAACAAACACCAATCTCATACCGGCAGACCCAGATAAGATGCGTCAGAGTCCTATTCGCTAGATGACACGGCTTCGTCTTAACATTATATTATGAAGTCATATTTACAGTTATTATTATTTTTCGTGATGACAACCTAGATAGCTAAGTACCCTTTTAAGTCAGCTGTCAAACGTTTCGTCGTCTGGGACCTTGAGGGTCAGTATTTTCCATATTTCTTCTTTCTTTGCTGCATTAGTGCTACTTTTGGTGTTGCTAATATTTATGGGCGACAGTCACCACTTACGATCTTGAGGCACGTTTAGTTATTTATCGGTTAGTTACATACAAAAAAAGGTTGTTTAAGGAATCTTTAAGGTTCATTTCCTAACTCCTTTCAAAAGTTAGTTCGCTACCTATTATTTTTTCACTCGCTTAACAACTTGTGGCCATCACGCCAAATTATTATTCAAATGAAAAGGTCAAGCACAACAAACAAAAACGGCACGATGACGTCAACTGTTTAAATAGCTACAAAATAAATAACGATTTTATTGTTTTTTCGTGTTCCGTATTTTCTTTTGTACTTATCATAATACTTAACAATCCAGCTAAACGATATTTAGTGACAAAATTTAAAATTGACTTATTATTTCTTTATCATCGTCCAGAGGGCTACGACTTAGCTGACGGGCCATCTGATTGTAAATGGTCACAGTGGTCAAGGATATGAGCTCCAGCAGTCGCCAATGTAACGCTAGCCTTGAAGAACTCTCTTATGACACCATTTTTGAAGAACACCATGTCATAGCGCTTCGTTACCTTACTAGTATAAATATTGAATCAATGCGTCTTTCTGACGATGTTTATAACGAGGTTTTAACCGATTTAAAAAAAGAAGTTCTCAATTCGTCTGTATTTTTTATGTGTATTACTTCATAACCTTTACCGATACTTGTACCGATTTTAAGGATTCTTTTTTTATTCGAAAGTTGGTACGTGTCATGTAATCCCATTCAAACTTGAGCGATAGCTGACTAGTAGTTTTTGGTTTGTCCCTAATAATCCGCATTTTCTTGCGTTTGACTTCGGAATTATATTGATTAAAGTCGATCTTTTCTTATCTCTATTAACAATTATCTTGCATCGACATAACGGAAAAAGGTTGCGTTATCTAATACTATAATAATCTAATATTATATAGACGTATACCGAATTTCGGAAAATAACCTCAACATAACGGTTGGGCGCGCAAAAACTGTCGCGTCATCGCACCATTGACAACCCGTTTGACAGCTATAGGAACCATTTTATACAGATACATAGTGACTTTCGCTCACGTGTTCGCTATACGAAATGTTGTTGTTATAAGCACGCGTTAACGTGCCAGCACACGGTACTCGAGTCCGGCTTCCGTTGTTGATCTTATATTAGCCAGGATGTTTGGCGATGAGCGAGATCGATTTGTCGGTATCAATACATACCTATAATGTTCAAAACGGAAATTGAAAATAAACTGTGTTATTAAATCATTAGCGATTACAAATTGTTAAGTATGATTAATTTTTTATAAGGTTTTTTTAGATTACTAAATACCGGTAAACTTTAACAGCCGTTTCTGACTTATCTGTTTTAACGAAATAATTTTACATTATCGATAGGATGTAAGATTAGACTTAAAAAAATCCAATATTTAAACCGGGATCAAATGAAATTAATTTATTCTATATTATATTGTTAGGATTTTGAATCATAAATAACAGTACAAGAACGTAATAAAATAGGTTACATAAAAAAGTCCAATTATTTAGTTAACACTTAGATAAATATTTTGAGGTGCCTGTTGAAAAATACAAGTTTTTTAGGGTAAAAATTTATTAAAATACTTGAAAAAGCTTTTATATACTGACTACTTTTTTATATTAGCACTATCAGTTTCTATTCAAAACGATTGCAATTCAATGAATTTAAATTATACATCTATTTGTTTAACACTTTCTACGTATCATGTTTTACACATGTCCGTTTTTCTATATAAGAATGAATGAAATCTAAATATAAAAAAGAATCGAGAAATTTTACGGAGATGTGAGCTCGATGCGTTTTCTACCGTCTGTATAATGGCTAATGTTCTGATGAACTATTTGATTTAATAACTGCGGTTAATTTCCGTCAATGCTCAGTATGATGCAAAACCAGGTTTCACCAGCTCCACCTGGATACATGGCGTTCTTCCACGGTACAGTTTTCTCCACATTTTCTACCTCATAAATATAAACTATGGAACGAACTTCCTGCATCAGTGTACCCACAGTGCTATGACATGGGGTGCTTCAAGAAGCGGGTCCATCGCTTCCTTCTAGGTATTGCTAATAGCCATAGACAACGGTGATCACTTACCATAATTACTATCAGGTAACCCGGTTAGATGCCTTCGTCGTGAAAAATATCGAACTGAACACAATTGAAGACATGAGTGGATGAAGGTGATATGTCACACAATTCAAATTACCGAGAAAATCGATTTCAAAGTTTCGTATAAATATTTTAAGATATTACAAAACGCCTTAAGTGTTTCGATCCAATAAAGGTGTCTGGCGGTGTCAACTGTTTAGTATTTTAAAAATACGAGCGATATTATAGAAAATAAAAAACACCATGCATAAAACAGCGAAAATCCAAAAATGCGACATATCACCTTCATCCACTCATGTCTTCATTTCCAGATTTGAAAATCGAAATATCGATTCGAACCAAATCGATTTCATCTTGCAGGGTAAACAAGTGTACATACTCTTTGGGTAAACGTACAAAAAATTAAAGTGTACCTAAATTAGAACGAGTGGAGAAAGTACGACGTCATATCGTGTATCTCCGATCCGAGCAGCACGTCTAGACTAACATTTCTCTTTACGTTGATCAATTAGGTACCATTCGATTAACGAAGTTATGAAACCACGAGGTGACAGCTGTTAACTGGTAAATTACGTACTAGCTTCTGATTGACTTTACTTAGCTTTAATATTAGACGTTATCTGATAGCGACACGTTCAGAATAGGGTTGTCAAATTCTTTTTTATTACTTTTTTTTTTGAGAAAAGTATTGATACCAAAAATATAGCAAGCAATAAACGCTCGCACGATCACGTGAATGATAAAGTGAGGAACAAAGGTTTCTCCCCCCCCCTCCCCCCCTTACTATTCCATGGCCAGTAACGCGTTGATGACATCCCTGGTGTTGCTAATATCCATGGGCGATGGTAATCAGTCATCAGATAACCCCGTCTACACGTTTGCCTGCTTACAAAAAATCATTTTCTTTAGCATCGAATTATGAATCTAAACCAATCTCGAATCCATTTAAAAGTTCATTAAAATCGGTCCAACCGTTAAGGAAATCAATGACGTACACATAAATACAAGAATTGTATATATACATAAATACTAGCAGACCTGGCCACGCATTACTGTGACTAATGATTACATACTCAATTTAGCCGAATAATTAACTTACACCGCCATCTGTCAGAATCTTATGGAACTATTTTTTTGTAAGATACTAAACAAAAATTTTGCAATAAAATAATATTGCGACTATAAATGGAGATGTAAGCTATCCTATCTTTCAAGTTGGATCAAACTGGACACGATGTGCTTTGATTAAAATCGGTTATTTAGTTTAGGAGTCCATCGCGGACAAACACCGTGACACGTAATTTATATCTATATATTAAGATAACTATACATTTATGATTTTAAACTATTTTCATCGCGGACACTCAACATTTTAATTATAGCGGGTACTCACGATCTCTGTATTCTTTTTATTGTTTTATCTTTTTATGAATTAAAAAAAAACATTCACATTCAATTATCGGTCGTTTAATCAAATATCCTTAGTTGCACATCTTTAGCGTATATATACATAACAAACGCACATGGAATATTTCATGAAAATCATATGAAAAATAATAACTCATATTTGGTTTCCAGTAACCACTGTGACGTAATAGTCTAAATTACGAATGTAATAAATAACATTGCTCGTTAAATTTCACGTATGAAATCGCTGTACGGGGATTATATAAATAGATCAAATAAATAGGAATATTCATATGCCTTACAGAAATACGTGTATTCATTTTGAAATATCAAGCGTACCATTTTTTATAGTGCATATATGTACATACTTATTATTATATCTTATCATATCTTTCCAAACCATCACAAAAGTGGGAAGTTTCTTTTAGCTATACATTTAGTAAGTGGACCGCATAGCCAAGTGGGACTTCGACACTCGCTATACATTCACGTTTATATCCCCGTATCGGTACACTGAACTCCAAGAGATAAAACGTTGCCGGTTCCAGGAAACGGGCCAAGAGCGGACGTCGATCTTACTGGCACTGCCTAAAGAAATCTAACGGACTTAGAAGTTTTATTTACCCCATTGACAGATTAATTACAACTGAAATTTATCATCCGGAATAATTTCGTCTCCGTAATTCTATAAACTCTTTAATTTCACGTTATTTTCTAACGTTTAATAAATTCATATAAATGCGTTCACGGACGTGCTATTTATCTTTAGAACAGATTTCTTAGGAACTAGTATGATTTGGAAACAAATTCAAGATGAGTACACATTGTAAACCTTTTATTAAGCATAGCAAATTTACGTAGGTTTTAATCTGTATTTAACCTGGTATTATTCTTCTCCATCTCATAGCTATTCGGCTATCTGTATTACTTGATCGGGGATACAATTAATACCTACACTTGTATTATAAACCCTAGCAGGTGAACATTTTAACCAAGGACTTGATTACGTAAGTCTTAATTTTCTTTACATTTTTTTTATTTATTTTAAGTTAATGCTTGACGTCAAGCTCACGTGATGATAAGTGGTGAGGACATCTAAGATGGTGGACGCACTAATTAAGTAAAAGCCTATTCATTCTTCTAAATATTTATTATTATTTTTCTCCTAACACTTCATAAGTATTTCAGCAATGTCATGAATGTAACCCTAAAATAGTATTATTGGTTAAAGTTCATTAAAGTTTTAAACTAATAAGACTTGTAAATACCAGTATGGAAACAGTTTTTATACCCATTAAAATCCGCAACGTGCCACTCTGTTAGCAGCGATTGCGTGTTAACCTCCACTTACAAACGTTCAATTATACTATAAAATCGATAAAAAGTCACTGTTGCGTGTAAATACTATTATATAAAAGTAATGTAAACTTACTGAAATATGAACTAACGTGTACCTACTATGACTACATGTCGCGGTTGAAATAGCATTGACATGTTTGTTTGAAATAGGATAGCCCTATATTGTCCATGTGATTGGCGCCAATTATGCGTTGATTGCATTGATTTAATAGTGGATAATCTCTCAGAGAAGTCCATTAATTGTATTTAAATTATACGGACGTGTGAAATTGAATATAAAAAATCTGGGATTGATACATTAATAATTAATACATGAGTAACTTGTGGTCTCACTGAGATGATATCAAGAGGGATTGATAAGGTAAGATTTGAAGCTGTAATAGAATATACATACATATATAGTCAACGGAAAAATATGCTCGTAAAGACGTAAAGAACTTTAACAATGTTTTGCCTCGTAAGCCGCTCTCATCGGAATGGGGATGTAGTTTGAATATTTTTATTATGTAATAGTACATACATATTCCAGATAAGCTGAGAAGACGGGTCTGGTAGGACAACGTTTGTTGCGGTATTTCCACTGGGGCACCGTACCCCGGTTCTAAGAAACTGCCATCTTCGTTACATTTGAGAGCGGGTGGTCGGCGCTAGACAACACCGCAGGGAACTGGGATACATTGTCATTGTAGGAAACTCTTCTGGGAAATAAGTAAAACTACAGTTGTTTCCCAGAACTTACGCCCTCATGTATAAAACATTCGAACTGGATTGTTCAGAACTGAAAGCATTTCTTCCAGATTTCAACGTTAATTAAATTATATATTCAGTATTACAATTAAAATTTCCGTAAATGAATTGCAAATTTTTTATTAATATTCATATTTTTACAGCTTCGCTTGATCAATAAATTCAAACTGTCATCCCACAGACATTAAAAACACAGGAAATTATTTCTCAGCTTTAAATATTATGAACTAAAGTCATCCTTAGTTAGAAACCAAACTATTAAACGCGAGTCACGATACTCCTAAAACAACTCAAGTATTTCTAGGTCAAAAAGTTCATTTCCTAGTCAAACATTATTTATAGTAACAAACAGGAAGATCGGTGTAACGACCGCTAAACCGCCCACTACTTGATATTTCTGTCTCGCAGTATTTATAATTGCTTTAACTTCACTTTTAAAGAAATTGGCAACGAAACTACTCTCGATCGCACATCAAATTCATAACACGACGGCCACCAACGTTTTAGGTTCCATATAGCGACCGTGAACGTCCAACGACGCGGGTGGTACGCCACGTTGAATATAAACGCCCCGTAAACATTGCACGGCTCCCCCAATACCCTAAGTTCATTAGAATCCATTTTAGTACGACAGCTGCGAAGCGAAGACGAGTCGGTAATCGCGTCACTACTAATATTAAAGATTTATTCATGGCCCAGCTACAGTGTTTTGGTGTAAAATAAACGACAAACAACAATTTCAAAAGAAGGCGAAATTCTACGTCTTTACACAAAGACAGATCAAAAAACAAATAAACAGAATTAATTGTGAAAAGCCCACTTAATTATAAATTTGCATTGGAAAATAATAATGACAATGGCAAGCTAATTGCTACAATGGTAAAGATAAGATGATAAGGTATTCTTATAAACGAAGTTGCAAAAAAAAAATAGGTCATGGTTTGGATAAAAAATGAGGAAAACATTGGGTCTATTAAACCATGAGAATTAAATACTTTCATGTAATTTATTGTCCATGATTAACTTGTAAAAAAGATTTGGAAACGCAAGGCGGAAAAATAGAAAGGTATTATTATTATGATGGGAAAAGTTTAAATAAAACAGTATAAACAGTGAATCACAGAATCAAAACAAGGCTTTTGTTATGTCCGCAAAATATATAACCAGTATATCTTTCAGAAATAATATTTCACCAAACGGTACAGATGATCACAAACTCCATTCATTCGTCTACGTCTGTTCAAAGCTTAACTAAAAATTATAGCATTGATGCGGTTGCGGCAAACTAGAGTTTTATTACACTGCAGTATTCTCTTAACCAAATTTTAAAATGGTTATAAGCTAAGTAGATTTATATACATATTAAAACACCGGCATATTTCGTATCGCGTCAGAATTATATAATATGTCAAAGTTCAATCACAAAAAGACAAGAAAATAAAAAAATAGGCAAAAATATTATCTACCGAAAAATACATTTTTTATATTTATATATATTTTCTGTTTCGCTGCTCACCAGTGCTGTTAAATACTTAGCTCATCGCACATTTGCATAACTTCTACGACCTAAGTCAGATCATCTTCTCTTTAGGATTGTTATAAAGTGCTCTAAATTTCAAAAGCGAACTGACTACTAAAATATTTCACTAATCACGAGACAACAAAATGTATATTTCACAGACTCTGTGACAAAGGAAACGAATGACATATTCGTTTTATGTCAAATATTTATGGTGCGTTCAGAAGTTAAGAAAAATGTTCGTTTTGATGATAAACTAAAATAGAAATAAAATAGTAAATAACGGACCAAACAAATGAATTAGAGTAACCACGTAATTTAGGACATATAATGTAACCACATTATTTAGGAGCATGCCCATTTTGCACAATTTATCATTTAGTCATTTACGCTGGGTCTTTTCATTTTTATAAATTTAAATATAGTGGGCCATTAATGGGTTGACGTCATGACACGATAAATTTAACGAATAACCAATTGCGCAAATGCTACCTGATTGTAATAATGTAAAACCTAGATTCATGCAATTTTATATTCTACTAAGGACATGTAGATATTTCAGTTATTCGTTATGTTGGAATGCCTGACAAACTTATAGCCACGTAGGTAGTGTCCATAATTGGCCAGAGCAGACATTAATGCCAAAGATAAATGTTTATTCTCGGGTCATATTAGTATTAATGTCTTAGTTGTGTATGTCTATGCCACACGCAACACAAAGCCTGCCATTGCGGAGCTTGTAATCGTTTAATTATTTATAAATTTGGATAAATAAATCAACAATCCACTACAAGACATCTTTAAAATTGAAGAGACTTAGACCATCTTGCAACATCCTGTCTCTACTATGAGTGGACGTGAAATTTGCAACATTTGACATTGCAAATACCTTGACCTGATGACATCATTTAATACACGATATAATTCCATGGCAATTGAAAATATATGTATCTATAATTCAAGAAACTGCGGGAGTGCGTTACAAATGAAAAACTTGGGTATGTTTTCATATCACCAAATATGTAACTGTAGTTAGTTCTCTAATTGCACTGTTGTTTTATCTTTCCGTCGGTTCAATGGAATTTCATTTGTTCATAACTCGAGGTCAATTGCTTTTGTTCAATATCGAGTATGTAGGATTCCTTTCGTATTAACGCATTACAGAAGAACATATCATATTTACTTATATAAGTTATATAATAAGTTTGCGTACAAAGAATATGATTAGGAGTGAATCAAAGTAATATACAGCTAAAGGGTAATTTTCAGGCCGGTTTTGATATCAAACAGTAGTAAATACGTATATACTTATTTACAATATGTTGTCTAGGACTTTGCTCACAAATATAAAATTCATACAAATGTTTACCCATTTTACTTTAGTGGATATATTTCGACACATATCCTTTATAATGTTCAATCAGAAATTATAAAGAATTGCCATATTATTATAAAGTTTCCTGCTTCTAGTTCTACTTGTTCATTGGGTTGTCTGTCAGGCAATAATATTATAGTTCGAAAGAGTTAATAAAATATGTAACTAAATATGCAAATTTTGATATAATACGAATTACTTATGTGTTTACACTGTTTAATCTATTGAGATCATATACCTATGGATAATATTATAAATAAACAGAACAGAACGGAGGTGCCAAACACATTCTTTTGTTTGGACACAATAACTGTTAGAGTAACAATACCTAAATGCAGGTACCCATATGACATTTAACATAGACGTACAATAATTCTAAAACGCTTGATAATACGTACACAAGAAATAACAAACAAATTCTCGTAAGTTTTTGTTTTTAAATTCTGGACCAGACACTTCAAGTTTGTTAAATGTAATATAAGATGTAATAAAGAATTATAATTGTGGACACTAAGCCTAATAGTTATAGTACACACCTAAGAATACTAAATAGACATACTCAGTGCGCTAATTCTAAAGATACGTACATATGTACATATATAATATTAGGAGTGCACGTTTGCAAGATCCATTTAGCGCATACGTGCCATATGATATTTAAAAACAAAGGCTACCAGATCGCACACACGTGTAGCTTTGAATGCGTCTAGACGACATAAACACAGAACTCAAAACCTTTTGCTGTTCAAACACTCAAAGCTAAACAGAGATCTCTCAACTGAAGCTATTATTACTTTGTATTTCACTACGAAGGTTGAAAGTACGCTAATAATTTATAGGGGATATTCGGCATATTGTACGATTTAAATCTTAATCATGACAATCAAAAACAATAAATAAACACTCATAGATTAAGATTTTACAATATTGATTGTACAAACATAAACATTTAGACGTAGGACCGACCGTCCACAGTAAGACTTGTGAACAAATATTCACGAGTCGATGATAGTATGAAAACAACAGTATTGTCTATTATATATTTTACAAGGTAACTATTTATAAAACACGTTGACTATCAAGAAAGATATTGTGAAAACAATCTATATAATAATTGCGCAATAAACAAACATTAATCGGACTAATCATAACGTCATAATTCATAATCGTACTAGTAAATTTCCATTTGCTAATAATTATTAATTATGTCAACAGCATACGCACTATAAATGTCCAGTAGATTACGTCTATTATAAATGATAGATGTGACCGATCACAGGTTCCTCCTATCAAGACTACATATTGCCTACTATGTAACACTTGATAGACACAGACATAAATAACATAAAACATAGGGTAAAGTTACAGTAACATAATAGATCTAACATCTGTTTATAATACTAGAATGTAGATTGACAAGAGACAACTTGATCATCGTTCATTTTATGAATAATGCAATGTAAACGAATGTAGTGTAAAATGTTAAATGAGCATGACAGAAAATCACTAAACCGATTAAAATATTTGACGTAAATTCCCTTGGTGTTATAATATTACCAGTCGTTAAAGTTTGCGGTTTAATGACAAAAACGATTAATAAAATGTATAACATCCTACTGTTTATGAAATTTTATGAATTGGTGATAATTTAAAAATTCATGCACGAAATACAAATTTACGAATGGATATGTTCGTAATTAAAATACAATTGTAAATTCTCTAATAAAGGCTGAATAATGAATTAATTTTATTATTATACGCTTTGGTGTCGTGTTAGTAATGTTGTAAAGTTGAAAATCTAAACTTATGTACCTGAGTGTTTCCGTATCCAAGAATGTTTATGACGAAATCGTAATTTAATTACAGTTCTAAATGTATATGACGTGAACGTTACTGAGCGAATCTTAAGCGACTCGCAACTTGCCTAAACTAGTTAAATATTTTTAAACAATAGGGTACTAACAAAGTTGTATAACAAATAGATAGCTAAGGATGTCGATTGCGTGTGCTTGTATATTAATGGTGCTTATCTGTGCCGTCAGACGTCGGTACTGGGGGCACATGTGAGTATCAAGGAGTCGGTATACATTTCGGGCAATGGCCTGAGATATGACCGACGTGGCCATCACTTATTTATCAATCATAAACCGATATCAAGCGCCGAACATTTCGATTACGTCAATGACAGCTAACGCGCTGGTTGCAATATTGTGTTATGAGGAAGTAATCAACGTTGAGGAATTCGATTAATCTGTTTGAAGATGAAAATTTCCTACCACGTGCGCTATTATAATTTTATAAACGTTCATGTCTATTTTATTTTATTTGGATCTTTGATCTCATCTCATGGTAATCGACTACGACTCATAAACACACAAATTGATTTTAAAGCTTTGGTTCACGAATGAGTTCGTTACTAAGTTTACATAAAAATAATAAAAATTAAAACGTATTCCCGCATGCCTTTTTACATGCTTTAGTTTTTTTTATTGATTCCTTCACAAATCGAAATAAAAGCATCATATCCGAGTTAGGAATCAAAAACAGGATGGGAGCTAGTGTTATTATTAACAGTTCGAGTATGTTTTGTAATAATAATATTAGTGATAGTGTTTACCTAGCTAGGTCAAGAGCAGCTTGCATTCCAGCCGCCACGAACCACCACGGTGGCGGCGTGTACATCCGCTGCGGATGGAACACGAGACCATGCACCGTGATCCTTCCACTCCCAGTCCCAAACACCAGTTCACTTAAATTTATCAAACCACGTTCTGATGTCAACACACTGTCATCGTTCACCACCTTATCGACCTAAATACAGATAACGTGACGTAAACCGTTTACTAACTTGGACTATATCCGCGTCATCTGCGGGTACACCGAGGTTCAGATCGATATTTAAGTTTAATAGTCAAGTATCTGAAAAACTTTCACTTATAAATAGAAAATAAATAGGATTTAACTCGATAAAGCGAGATGTGGAAGACAACAACTATTGATAAGATTGCGGTAATAAAAATATTAAAGCTATAGAAGAGCGCGATCGAGAACGTCCGCACTTTTCAAAAAACTTTAGGGGAGTCAATAATTAGAGGGAGCGACCGGCTGAATGAAGAGAATAAGGGTTGTTATGGCGGCAGTGGAAGGGTCGATAAACTTTTTGTGCGAAGGGCCAAAAATTTACCCGCAGACGAGTCGGTATCGAGGGCAGGGATAATTCGGGTAGCGCGGTAGGAGAGAGTCGAGTCGCATGCAAGGGTAGTCGCGAGACGTGTTCGCGAGCGACGCGAAGCGGTCGATCAGTGCGTCGCTCGACTCTGAACTGACGTCGGGAGCTACGAGCTACGGAGTTAGTCGTCGGGCCGCCAGCGCCCGCCCCCGCACGCTTAGTGCTGCCCTGTGATAACGTACCTGGTTGATGCGAACCGTCCCGACCCGACGACAGAATCATACCAAATTCATTTTTCGATAAAAGGCTTCCGTGACAGGGCTGATCAAATACATTTTTAGATTCGACAAATCAGAATACGGAATTGCTTAGATATTACATTTCAAATGAAAGTTCGAAATAGATTACGTGGTTTGTGTTAAATATTTACAGATAATAAAAATAAAGTAAATTAAATATGACCTTTTGATCTAGATATATTTTAATGGTACATACAACTTCAGTGAGATTATAATTATCCACTAATACCTGCTGTATTAGTGGTAAAATAATACTAAGATATAATATATTTTAATTGTTAACGTCACATGTAAAACTGCGTGACACTAATTAAATACCAATTGAACTGATATAATTATAAATGCAACGTATATTGCCTCTAATACTTTGAACATTTGCATGACCAATATTGTTTTCATGACGTGTTTTGATTACATTGTTAGTGTCTTCATTGACACACGACGTACGCGTTACGATAATTGTAGCGTCAATAAACAACAAATGTACGGTTAGTAATCAAGTATTCAGGAAAATAGCAATGACTGTACAATAAATATGAAATAACATTGCATTGAACATAATTATAGCATAAAGAAATGAAACACCACCAGCTATCGTTTTCAGCTTGGTTAATTGCAGCTAGTAGAAAGTAAAGTTTGTAGATATAGCAAAAGATATAATATAGTCTAAAGTACTCTTGGTAGTTTAAAATAACACGAACACGTGAAATTGTTCACGCAATTATTTCACACGATGAAATTCTAGCTTGTGGATACTCATCCCCACGTAGTAAGCGAGACAGTGTCGACACAGCATTATCGTCCGATATCAATATTGCGCTGAGCAATAACTTTAAGACTTTGTAGGTACGATAAAGTAAAAGATAAATAGACGGAATCATTAAAAAAACTCTAAACTTTTTCAAGTAAAAGAAGCTAAACTTAAATTTAAATTAATTTGCACCTCTTTTAACAAATTATTTTTTCTTAAACCGTCACGAATTTCTTAATATGCAATTCGACAAGAAAGGTATTATTTTCTTTAGATTGTAAATTGCTAAATAGCAAAATTTATATTAAGATGATTATTTTGTGTACGAAAAATTAATCGTATTTAATAATACCGTTATAAATTTATTCAATTTCCGCTTTAACAAAGTAGACATGTATATTATGCGTACTTCTTTAATAGCTTTTTTTATCTGAAATTTTCTCTCTCTTCTTCATGATTTTGTAATATTGTGTATCAAAAATATACAAATTCTTCCAAGACCTCAGTAAAAAATGCGTAGTTCACGAGTACTTCTGTAATAGTTTCTTTGTGAGGTTTTAATTAGACCTTAAAGTTGGACGAAATTAATTATAATCTGGTATTAGGATATAACTAATACGTTAGAATACATATTGATAAACTAGATGGAACCTATTATATCGTTTGTTCTTCTGCAAAGATAGAATTGTATTCCAACATTAGTAAAATTTACATTTAAACGAAATTTACTATGTAAGATGAAGAAACTTCTCTCAATATTTATGAAATGGTTTTTATCGACAATTCCTAAAATGGCGCGCAGTCTAGACTGAGAAATCGAACGATGTTTATATAACACTTTTGAAGGACCTTTTAGGATTAAGAATTGAGCAAAGTTTTATAATTATAATAATTTATATCAGTGAATGGTCTTCGCACGTACATCTAACTCTGTCCACTTAACTTTGACAGATTATATCATTAGTTGAGCTTGGTTTTGTGAAATGTGGCTAATGTAGAATATATTGGGCTTCTATCCACTTCATCCCCTAATTATGGAACAATTTTAGAGCCCATATGGAATTTGTAATTCTTTCGGTGTTTTTAGGTTTTTAGTTGGATATGGTCCGATGGTCACTAATTACCAGATGGTTCATTTACTTATTCAGTAATCCTTAGAACATATGAAAAAACTACTTACGCAGTTAATGTGAATATCAGTAATAGGAATGGTAAGAAAATGAATCAAATTTCAACCACATACAATATCACGTGGTTTACTCCATTTGAGTAACTACTAAATCCTTACATTGAATAATTTACAACAAATCGATATGGCAAACGGAGAAGATAGGTTCTTCTATATTTGATAATTTAGCGCATAACGTACTACACAGTACCGGCTGTCACTAGAGACAGGGAAGACAATAGACACTGTATATAATATTCATCCTACATATTATTCTGTCAGAAGCCAAACCGACATAAGAGGGATACCCTTTCATGTGGGAAACGTATTTAATCGTGCCTTATGATAGTAGCGTCATATTAAATATTAATTAGAATATGTACATTACAACAATGCACGCAAATGTAAACTTACCCGAGGGGCACAAGCCGCTTTCAAAGTAAAGTAGCTTTGCGATGCAGGCGTCAGCGTTGAGAGTAAAAACAAATGTGTGTTCGACTTTTTTAGGCCACGAAAATGTTCAGCAAATTGTAGCGATATTTACTAATACGCTTATATATATCTATAGTAATATATAGAACTGAAGAGTTTCTTTGTTTGTTTGAACGGGCCTACTGGAACGATTTGAAAAAATCTTTTAGTGTAAGATAGTCCATTTATAGAGGAAGGCTATAGGCTATAGAACACCACGCTAAGATGAATATAGCAGAGGAGCAGCATTAAAAATAGTTCTTAAATAATAATTTATATGCAAAACAACGTTTGCTGGTTCATCAGCAGTCGGTCGTTAATAAAGGTCTGTAGCGGGGTACTTTTCGTGGCTTAGTCGATGTAATTTTTTTTTATTCGATGGAAGTAAGTATTAAACGTATGAGCGAAAAACCTTATTGATTATGTCGTAGATTCTCGACAAAAATAGGTGTTGGTTCTAGGAACTGGGCCACCACAAATGAACGATTTTCAATTAAAAATAGTTTCTCATGTCACATAACTTCTAAGCGATTCTAAGAAGTGCCTACAGAAAAATTGTTTGCGTTAACGGAGAGACAGACAAGCTAGTTCAACTTCTAGAGTTTCCCTATTTCATCAGAGTTGCAGAGACCTAAAGAATAAATAAGCCTATACGATTACTTACTACGAATGGAGCTAGTTACTGCGATACTTACTATTTATATCGTGAACTGGGCATCTAATAGAAAGATTAAAGACCATTCAGAAATGAAATATCGTGAAGTAGCCTACATGAACCCAATTATAATAAAATTGAAAGGGTTAAAGTTATGTAATTCTTGCTTGGCCTATGTGTTTTTGTGTTACGAAGTTTTAATTAATGTGAAGGTTTTGGAATTTCCTTTTCTTTAATAGTAATTAGATACATATAGTTTTTTTTGTTACACGTAGGGCCACATTAAAAAAAGCGATAAAGCGCTTTATTAACTTTTTAGATTTAGTTATGTTAATGTAACTCTGTGTATAGCAAAACTATCACATAACACTTTGATAAGAGTACCTATATCCACTATGAAAACTATAATAGATTTTCTGGTACATTCGCAGGAAGTGTGCAACTTTCAATATGCGGCGAATATGAGATTGTCTGGAATGGTAACTTTTTGAAAGTTCGATGGAAAATTTTCTGGAGCAAGACTTTGTTGGTGACGTAAAGACCACTACGTTATACCTATACCATACCATACCTATGAAATATAAAGAAATAACTATTACTGAAAATTAAATCATATTTTATGAAACCATTAATCTTATTGTCACGTAGGACAGATTTGTTCGGTAATTAATTACAGTTATAACCTTAAACTACTATTGTGGTTTTACTATTGATTATTATGTAAATGTATACAGACGTTTAAATCAACAACGCCCAGTAATTTGAGTAAATTAACTATTTACTGTTGTTGGAATCAATCAGAGTAAGTCAAGGTTTGGATGCTAACGCGATCGTGAGACACGTTTCAAGTATCACGAACACATATTTGAATAAATTTAAAACCGAATAGTCTCATCGATTTTT
This sequence comes from Carystus phorcus, assembly GCA_018248895.1. NCBI lineage: Eukaryota > Metazoa > Arthropoda > Insecta > Lepidoptera > Hesperiidae > Carystus > Carystus phorcus. Next base: position 23,399 of record DWJN01000164.1, read on the forward strand.
GTTTATTGTGATTTGATCTCAATTTAAATATGCATAAAGCTATTGAGTTATTTTTCAAATTTTTGGAGGTTACGACTGGACGTTGAGCTGCCCTTAATGGCATTTAAATTGACAGTATTATTTTTTTATTTTCTTAATAAATGTATATGTAACACATACTTATATATATACAATTAGGCTCTTTGTGCTTATTCTGCGTGTGTGTTAGATTAGTTTAGTATTCAGATTACGCAGGATACCACCTAAAGTAGATTACATAAGTTGTTAAAGCGGTTAAATAGCAGTCTTTTGTAAATATATAAAATATTATGATTTTATTAATCATTATAAAATCTCCGGATAACATGTTTATCGTTCATAAGTGCAAACTGCTCAATGCTACATAAGCTACACAATTCGGAATGTAGATACATATCCTAATTTAATTTTTATGTTCCAAAAACACTTGCTAATTTAGCAATTTTTATCTTAACAATTTTAAAATTACAACTGTAGAAAATTAATTTGCCTTTCGTATCCTTAATCAGTCGTGGAAGTAACTTCAGAGTAGATTTTGCACAAGGGCAAAACAGTTTAAGAGCGAGTGTTATTAAAGAGAATGTTAAATGAAGTCAATTTTATTTTACGGGTTACGCTCACAAAATTATACTACGTCTCGAGTACTACAGTATTTTAATAGTAATAATTAAGCAGAATTTGCCGTATGTACTTACAGCAATCAATTTTGGCTTCAAATGGAATATTAAACGTATAATCTGGAAGACTACATGATGCACTATGCACTAATTTAAGTGGGTAGGCAGCTACTAGGCAGTGCTGTAAGAGTCTTGTCACCATATGTATCGAAGGGATTACGTATTTAAGTAACTATTATCCTGTTAAAGACCATTTTAAATTAATTTGAATTCATGACGATTCATCCAAATCGGTTTAGGTACTCTGTTAGAAAGAAAAGTCGCAAGACTTTCATTTTCACTGAATCATTACTTAATGTTAAGATGGTATAAATTATTTCTTCTATGCAAACGGTTAAAGTCAGTCTTGTGTTTTAAGCATAAGATAAATCATAAACTTCCTACACATACCCCTGCTTAAGTAAGTTGGCAGTTAAACACGAGGCGATAATTACTAACGCCTTGAACGCAAAAGTTTGGTAATTCAAATGTAACCATTGATTTATTATTGCTTCGAAAACGAAGCAATTTATACTTATTATTTACAATCCCTTTAGTTTACTAGCAGTGATATCCTAATGGTTTAAAATTCTTCAAGATGGTGTTTCGGTTTGAATAAAATAACATGACGTGTTATGTAAGTTAAAATTGTTCTGGGCTTACACTGCCACGTACAGAGTCACCAAGTATTACAAATAAAGGCTATTATTTGAAAGGTGGATAAGGGTTACGTATGAAAAGGCCACTGCGACCAAGCTTGATATATTGTAGGCAGAAATAAAGTCTCTAGGTCCAGTAACTATTTACAATGGATAAACTCTGTCGTGTTTCTTTTTCAGTCTGTTTTCATTTAACAGACAGTAAATAAGCCTTTTATATTATCCACTTCAACTAAAAATATAAATATAAGAGTAAAGAGGACAACAATTTAAACGATATAATCTCTTAACTGAAATCTACCCAACACGAAGTCAGTTCAAAATCATCTTTGATAATCTGTAAATGAAACGATATTTTATTCGATATAACTACGTACATTAATGTCTTACGAACATTTTATTAAAAAAAAACATGTAATATGTTTGGTTATATTTTCACAAAACTCCTATCTTATCTGATATTCTAGTAGAGCCAATGAAAACTAGGATGAATATATGATATTAAAAATTAGAATAGGTTCATATATATGCAATATTTTAAATACGTCTAAAAATGGACGATAATTAAGAGATCGCATTAATATGTGTAAACAAAATATACAGGTATAAAACAAGTCTGGATTTAAAGCACATTTTACAGATTTAGTCGACGGCGAACGAGCCGGTCTCTGCTTAACAGGACAACGCAAACGCAAGGTGAAATTCAGTATGTTCAAGAGAATGGCTCCTACAAAGGATATGACGGGTGACCCCACGAAGCCTTGGTGGCGCTTGCGCATTCTAAATACAAATTATCTTTAGTGTTGTGGGAAAACTTGTATCACAGAAATTCGTAATCGAATAACTACTTTTTTTAGTACCAATAGTAATCCGTATGGCCAAATAAATCAACTAGCACGGCGGTAGGTCCAACACAATTGATATTTTATCCATTTAGTGAACAGATGTCGCGTTAAAATAAAAATTTAAAAGGGATGCCATTCGTCGTAGTGGGAAAGTTACCTCTCCAAGGGATTTATTGATTAAACTGTATAGGTTATGACAATATTTTTTCTCGCAACGCAATATAGTAGCAGTTACTTAATAAACTATTAAACAAACTAAGTTAACAAAGTTCAAGATGACAATGAGTGACGACCACTTGATGACTTTTTATGTAAATAGCCGACAAACGAGTAGACGAGCTATCTAATGATAAGTGGTCTTTGCAAACCGTCCATTAAGTTCATAACATTAGTAATCGAGGGCTTTATTGGCGCCTTTTTAGCCAGGAATGTCGTGCTATCTCATTTGCTACAAGATTTGCGATACTGTAACCGAAACACAAAAATATTTCACTGTACATAAAAATACCTTCTTCATGTATAAAAATCTTAGCACCTACTGAACTCTGTAGGCGCCTAAAACCTTCAACCGAAAAAAAGGAAACCTGGCGCAACCGCAGAATTATTAAAGAAACTAATACACTACATTAATATTAGACTTAAAAAGAGATAAAATATGTGAAAACCATTCACTAAATCCAAAGGAAGCTATTAGTTATTTAAATAGAGACATTAAAGCATTCAGCTCGAAGTATCAGTTTACCCAATTTTATGGACCTAACGATAGATTCTATAGAACATATTGTTCAAGACGCATGAGTCAGAGCCCTAACCTCGGTTCTTCAGCCTTCAAGTCCATTTACCACTTGAGCGCCGAGGTGCTGTTGCGAAAGTTGACAACATTGTACGTGTTTCGCGTGCAGACGATTCTCGTTCTTGTCACGTGATACCGATTAAGACTATTTTCCGTTCTCAATCTTTTTTTTTCGTCAGATTTATAACCCAACTGGGATCTCAACGAAGAGTTCTGGCACCATTAATATAATTTCGCAGATGTGACTTGATTTTTAAGACGATATTTAAATTAGATAAGAGATTTAGTATATCTTAATCTTCAAATTAAATATTATTTGAAATAATAATGAACTTAACGAAACTCTATACTGCATACTGAAAGTATTACGATGATAAACATTTCATATAAATCATGCTGTTACATTATTAGTGTCTCGTTTGTCGGCTTCGAACAAATGTATAACAGAGTAACTATCCCTTGAATAGTTCACAAATGAATCATGAATGAAAATGCAAGACAACTAAAAATGAAATACAATGTTTGTAAGGCGCAACTCAAAATTTTGTGCAATTAATTTTGCTTAACTATGTTACCATTCGGATAAATGATTTATTAAGAGGATATGATACAAGAACTTGAAGTCAATACTATGTATTTGTATAGATTAACTGGCATGGGAGATCGAGTTTGGCTCGGTGTTCATAAACTCGTTTGACCACCCGTTTTCGCTTGCACTTAACTACTCTACTCCCATTAATATTATACTCAGTGGAAATTACTACTACAATTTAATCTTCTCCTTTGAAAATAACTAAATACCTATCGATTAGTCTCAAACGGATTCAACCATTCCCGAAGCCATTAATAAATTAACGTTAATGTAATCAAAGTATGTATCAAATTTATCTACAAAAATAAGAATATAATTGGATTTGTACGCTTGTACCTAATGATATTGATAGACCTAATCGTGTTGATAACCTTTATTTAGGTTTCTGTTGACTGTTAATGGGCACGTTCGTAGGTAACAATGCGACATTAAGACCTACAGATGAGTGAGTTATGTCCATATATTTTAAGCAAATAGGTGCGCGAAGGTTGCGGTGGGTGGTGTAACTGGGTAAGCAGTAAACTAACGAACGGTTATAGGTACTCATACCTTATCCGTAGTAACAAGGGCTTTAGAAGCGTCATTTTACGTGAGATACAGGTAGAATCTTATCTTTAGTTCATTTCATAATATGTAGTAAATAACTAATTATATAAGAGGCTGGAACTGGCAAATCTTTGTTTCCTACGGGCATTCTTACATTAAGCCAATTTTAAGCTGAGAAGAGAAAGATGAGTTTATATTCCTAGTTGGTTTTACTTTTAGAAAGTCTAACTAAGCCATCGCTTCAACATATCTCTACCGTGAGTGGTTCCGGATGAAGAAACAGTTTTTACTACTCACGCACTGTAACGTTACACACATACAGGTAAAACTAACAGTTCCTACAATAGTTTCGTGTCCACATATCCACAAAATGTATACAAACTTTTAAATGTTCGATAAGCCATGTAAGGATGGTCATTTCCCTAATACGTAGCGTGTACCAACAAAAGGACTACATCAGGAAAAATCTCAAAATTTGTATCTTATTCTTTAATAACGAGGTTCTAAGGTACATTTGAAGATTCTATAATACTTAAATCGAATAGTGTAACAAGAAACTGTGTCAAAGTTTAATTAAAAAAGATTTGGCTTTGATTTCTTTGATTGTCAAGTTGAGGGGCTACTTTTTATCAGAAACGTGAGCTAACTAGGTGATCAATAAAATTCATTAAAAAATTCTGAAGGTTGGTTTATTTAATTATACAAATTTGCCAGTTGCACGAATGTTTTCTTCAGAGATGATCATTTTTATTATAACCGGTGGCTATTTTATTGATAAGATTAATTATTTTTTTCCTCACACATATACGATGTTTTACAATGAAATTATCATTCGCAACTTTGTGAAGACAAGTCAGCCTGTATGAATGATTTCAAGAACCTCTCCTCAAAACAACAGCTGAACGAATTATTGCAACTAAACAAAAAAAATCATAAAATCGAATGAACGTCATGAAAGTGAATACTGCGTTTAATATATGTACGTATTTGACAAGTGAGAAGATTACAACATCTTGTCATGACAAATATCAATAAACCACCCCGATGTGATAACCATGATAACTAAATAAGTATGAACCCATCGAAAATGGTATTGGTATAATTATATATATCAGATTAGGATGTTAATTACTATATTTGTAATGCGTTTTATAACGCACATACATTGCACAATACCAGAACTGGTCAAGTTAGACGCTTTGTTTTCAATATGAACATCAACGTTTATAAATTCATATCGTAATCGCAGTAATAATTGTAATCTTCCGAGGCCGTAGGTTTCAACGGAAAGCGACCCAAGTACGCGTAGTCAGAATACTGGCGTTGTTTAGTTCAAGGGTAACTCAGGGTTAACTATTTGAAAATAATATATTACACGCATAGTAATAAGTTTGGATACAAAGGGTAACGTTTTATTAGAACGATTTTGTTATTGTTACGCTCTGTGTGTTATTTTATTTCACCGCTCTGCAGATTATGTAGGAATTAATTTTATTGCTGAAATAAAAAATATAAAATAACGATTTTTAACATTCATTTTGTAGTAGTCTCTGAAATTCTCAACTATTAGAAATGCTGCATTTGATTGTTTTTTTTCTTACAACTTTTAATTTCTAATCAATGCTAATAATTCTTTATTATAAAGTCCGCAAATCCAATCCGTCGCTCTACCCTTAAGTTGTAACTTTGTTATCCAGTTCTTTTATTTCACATAATAAAACTATTATTTTAAGATTGTCTGGAAAAACCGTTTTTTAGTTCAAAGACCGCCATTGTTTAGATTTATCTTTATTAGTATGTTCGTGTTACAGTGTACAAACGGTGCATTATTATTACTTGCTAAAACCACTCTTCATTACTTAGTAAATAACAATCGTCAAGTCATGTCGGAGGTCATGGGATGGTTTAAAAACTTCCGACACTTGAGTTGGCCACTAACCCCTCCACCAATCCACACTGGAGCAGCGTGGTGGAGTGTTCTAGGTCTCCTCAGAGATAAGGACAGACCCGAGCTCAGTAGTGGGCCATAACGGGTTGAAGGTAAGCCCACCCTCGTTGCGCAG
>DWJN01000165.1:0-29567 GCA_018248895.1 Carystus phorcus
AATAAAACTAACTTTTAAATATTGGCTTCTACAATAGTGAATGTTGAAAATCAATCATAATATGTTTATATAATACTAAATAATATTTAACATATTGTGTATTCTGAGATATAACAATAGAGGTCGCTAGTCGTTGATAAAGTCAACTTGTAAATAATTCTCATGTTATCCCTCGTTAGTAATTGAAAACATTTCCCTGTTACATTCGCATAAAAAACAGTTCAAGGCTGCATAAATATTTATTTTAGTTTTAATTCCGTCTACCCGACAATATTTGTACCGAGTAGCTCAGGAAACTCATGTTGCCTTTTAACAACTTTTTGCAGTTCATTTTCTAGATGTAGTCAATCTTTTTCAAATGGAGAAATGTCGTTTTTAGCATATTTTTGGGAGATTTGGGATGTAATTATCAGTGGTTTTGAACTTTAATTTTATTTAAAAACACTTGTTTTATAAAACCATTTTCATAACTGCAATAGTTTTATAAGTTTCTTTATTAATGCATTTATTTTAAATAATATCATTGATATACTACAAACTATAGTAAAGTTCCCAGATCAACCGTAAAACGTAGTAAACTGTGTAACTAACTTAATTCACTGCTCAATAGTGAACCCTCCGTGAGCCATTTAGTAGAGATTTACGCAAAAGATAGATCTAACTCAAACCCTTTGCCAACCCTAATACATCCCCACTAGCTAAAGGCAACAAGTTTAACACTGTAATGACTTATAATGGTCTATCGTTTTTAACATTGGTAAAAAAATCTTAACCTATTTTAATGCATTTTTTCAAATTTTTAGAATAAGGCCCAGATATTTAATTTTAATTTTATCAAGTTCACAAAAAAAAAATCATATTAAAGAATACGTCTCTCACAACACTTTTTTAATGGTAAACGGCCAAATGCAAATCGGCTTTGCCTTATTAAGAAGAGACATAAACAGCACGTTTAAAATATATTACAAACTTAATCTAACTTACTAACTTGTGAAAAACTGTAGCTATTTATTTCCATGCATCCTTGTCTTTGTATATAATTTATTTCAAAATTATATCACAAGTATGTTTCATGAATACGGGGGTAAGTGAGGTGAAAGCGTGTGACTAAGAAGGACGTGAAATCCATCGCATCCGTCTTGTTATACAGTATCGATCTCGGCTAGCGATGTCCTAACGCGTCGCTAATTGGTGGGGTCGGCGGGGGATGACCGCGCATCTGTCAATGACAGAAGCCATTACTATTGTTTGGGAATGAGCCAACTCGGTCACTATTCAATGGTGTTTAGGTGTTAGTGGTATTTAGATGCGTTACGAATAATAAAGTGATTATACAACAACGCTTGTCATTATTAATTTTAAATGCTTTCGAGATTTTTTGATAGCGCATGTTATTTATCACCTGAATAGCCCAAAGAAAGAACGTGTCAATCCTCAAAGAGTTGAAGATAAAGCAAAGGTTTTCCATGAAATATCTGTAAAGAATGCTCCAGTATTTCCGTCTTACGGCCACGAAACCCAGCGATAAATTGAAGAAGCTCTTAGAGAAGATGATACCCAGAAAGATGGACAAGGCAAGACTCAAGGGTCGAAGCCCGAAGAAATGGAGAAATCAGATGTCCGAACATCTTAATGTTCGACTGACACTAAGCGAGGTCACAGTGCTGTGGATCGCGGCACATGACGATAGCTAGTCCACGAGACAAATGAGAGAAATCGAAATATCAGCTCAGCAGTGAATAAACGATCAAAGGAGGGAGGATAAAGCAACTAGCGGTTTTAACATCACTATCGGTCTTGCTCGAAAGGCTTTAAATCTGAAACACTTATCTTTTTAAACACAAAACTCGCCGTCATCGTAATTCATTTTTTTTCTTTTGTTTTCTATTTTATGTAAACAGCAAACGAGCAGTACGAGATTAGCAGTCGATTAACGATATAATGTAAGTGGTCACCGTCGATCATACTCGTAGACATTAGCAACTCCAAAGTCATCGCTGATCCTTTGACGACCATAACATTTAAAGGTCAATTTTAGAAAGAAAGTGGTAGCTAGCCATCTGGGTAAAGGATCTAACTATCACGCTAAACCACCGCTAGGATTAAAGTGGTTAAAACAGCCTAGCACGACGACACAAAGCTAATGTTATATCACTGTCGGTCATATCAAACACCTTACATGCACGTCCGAGTTCCTCCAAGAAAAAGACTCGAACCTAGTATAAACCGTTACTAATTGTGTTGACAAACCTTACAACCAGGTAGTTTTAAATCTGTTACTAGCGCTCTAAACAGTTCAGTTACGAGAACCCGTTTTTGAAAACTAAATTCTCCAATACAATTTCTCACTGGCTATTAAGCCTCAAACATCGCTGGGTAGCCGTACCCTATAAAATGTGAACGCTGGCTCCGTGTAGCACTTCAAACGATGTACAGTGGACGATTGCTCCCAATCGGATTGAATATTGATGCGGCAGATGGCGGTGCACTCGCCACATAATTAATATCCCTCTCCCGGTCCGAGTGACCCGTATTTGCATGTGGGTTAAAGGTAGGATTTCAAAACGATAGATGTCACATGGACGTGGCGTTATAAAAGATAACGTTTGACTTGTAAAGATAAAAAAGTAATAAAGAATCCAAAAGGTAATAGATAAGAAACGTTTAAGGAACGTTTAAGAATAAAAATAAGATATTTATATTTGATCTCCTCGTAGCCTAATTCGTAAAGGTTTCGGGTATTTGCCCGGCCGGAGTTTAATTTAAATATAACTGAATTTGAATTAACCTGAATTTTAAAATATACATTTGTTTATTTATATAGTATACTAGTTAATATAGAATTTATTGCAGTCGCTCGAATGCTTAACTTAAAAACTTATTTTTAACCGAAAAAACGACTTCTTACGTTAATTGTCTCATACATTTTTTATCACCAGTGAGTAACGTATCCTTTTTTTACTTTTTGTATAGTATGTTCTCTAAATGGTTAGATAAATTTTGATGGTGTTTTTGTGTTTAAGTGGATTCGAAATTCAATTGAAAATACTAATTTCATTAATGTAAGAGTTTATCATTGTTGTACTGGAATCAAAATCGGTATACACATTTATATTAATATCATAAAGATGAAGTCTGTTTGTTTGAACGCACAAATCACAGAAATTACTGGTTCGATTTGAAAAATTATTTTCTGTCGGATAGTCCATTTTCCACTCGCCTGCACTTTCTTAAAAATATTACCAATATTATCCTCATTATGAATCTGATGTTCTTATTCACTACTAGCTCTTTGGCTGCGGGTTTTATGGAAGAGTGGTTCAGAAGACGAAACTTCATAAGTATTTAAATAATGTGTAACTATAAATACTATAAGTGTATTTTTAATTAAACACCCACCTCACCAAACGCTAAAGACTTTAATAAAATCAAATCATTTTATACGTAGTTGGTTTGTACAAACACTTTTCAAAAGTCAAATTACGCCATCGCTCTAATAAGCCCTACAATGAGTGGTTGTGGAAGAAGAAGCGGCAAGAAACTCCCAAGGACATTTAATCGTAAGAAGACCATCTTTTTTCTTTCTGTTAAAAAAAAATCTTTGAATTTGAATATTTCTAGAAATTCTTCTGTTTATATTTCCGTGATTTTATTTTTATTAATTTAATTGTTGAATTATTGCCTTCGCACGTACGCACGAGCTCTTAGACTTTAAGATATTGTTAACTCTATTTCAATGTTAATAACTATTTTTTTAAATAATTATTTGACAGTTAAAATAATATAAATTACAATTAGAAACTGACAATTAATCATTTAAAATTAACAGTAGAATACTATTAAATACCTCAATCATTACATTAATTCTTATCAAATCTTCATGGTAAAAACGAAACCAAACCCAAAAAACCTTGTGGCCCTTATTTTGTTTAAATGAAAACCAAAATAAAGCGAAAATATCTAATAGCCCTTATTTTGTTTGAGTGATACTCGTATATGTATATAGAATACTAATATATAAAGCTGAAGAGTTTGTTTGTTTGATTGTTTGAACGGGCTAATCTCAGGAACTACTAAACCGATTTGAAAAATTCTTTCAGTGTAAGATAGTCCATTTATAGCGGAAGGATATAGGCTGTATAACATCACGCTAAGATAAATAGGGGAGGAGCAGCAATTAAAAAGATTGCAAAAACGGCAAAATTTTGAGCTTTCCTTGCGTGCGCTGAGTAAACGGTGAATGTTAGTCAAAAATCATGTATGACAATATTGTTCCCCTCTCAAAGATCTAAATAAAAGTCCGCGATAGCATATGTCTAGCTTTTAAGGTTAACCCGCTATAAACATGTTTATGGATATAAAAATAGTTCTTAAATAATAATTTATATGGTAAAACAACGTTTGCTGGGGTCAGCTAGTATTTTATATGTAACAACTTATGTACCATATAATGCAATACTGAATACATTTCAGCGGTACTTATCGATATTATCCGACCTATCTACACTCTCTTTTATAACCAGATCTGTCGGTCCGCGTTTGATCTTAACCAATTACAGTTTTACTGCGACCGTAAACATGGCCAGGGATCGGCCAGGTAACTCCTATTGTTACTTTTTGCCGGGAGTTTTTGCAACTTTTCAAATAGCCCGGGGCTTAATGTGTGAAGACGGATTTGTGTGAGGCCTCGTCGTGGCTTCGACGGATCGTTTGAATCCCTTGCGAAAGACTCTCTTTTAAAAGGTTGTAAAGTTATTTTTAATTAGTTAATCGATGAATCTGTAATGTATTGAAAAAGAAACGTCGTAACTGCCACCTTTTGTGAATAAGTTTTTTTACCTTATATAGACTCTAATAGTGTACAATATTAATATTCTCTAAAGGTATTACTTATGATATTTTCATGCGTTAACAAAAGCTTTGTGTCCGTTTTTTTAAATAAAACATCTAAGTAGGAGTATGAGATTATGTGTTATACTCAGATAAATTATTTAAAAAAAGACAACAATGTGAATGTAAATTAAACCTTTGAAACAAATTACGGTCGAATTTCTACCGTAGAGACTATCTCCAGTAGATATGTATTAAACATGTTTGGTTAGTATAACGTAGAGCTTAAAAAGATATTATTATGTGCCACATAGGCCTTAGATTGCTGATTTTTGTTTAAGGTGGCTTAAATCAGTTTGTTTGTCAGTTGCTGGGGTGAAAAAAACATTTAAGTGTTTCAAATTTAAAAAAATTCAGACATACAATATGTTTTTGGCAGCACAACTTGAAAAGAAGTAAAAATTTAAAGTAAAAATTTAAGAAAAGTAAATTTGAACAATAGTCTAATTTTTAATACTATTAAGGCAAAAGGCAAATAGTTAAACATAACTTGTAGAATATGTTATTTTATTTATAGAGTTTTTAAACTTTTGTTTAAAGATAATTAAATATAATAATTAATATTACTTCCCTGCAGCCTATAGTTGAATATATTTAGATATAATTAACGAGGTACAAGTAATGCAGTACCTAGTTTAGTGGGAATACTTTTAGCAAAGGCTGACTGACTTATATTGATTCGAAGTGCGCAATTCACGCGAGCAACATTGTTCTAATATTTGCTGCATCGCACAGAAACATGTTTATAAATATTATTTCTCACAAACACTATGTTTGTAACTTGATCCAAAACACGTTCAGAAACTTTGTTAGAAAAATATAGAACTGTAAGCTATATAAGTTAAGAATGAACTACGGGGAAATCGCAGTTTAAAACATTTGGTGTTTCAATTGCGATTCAATACGGCATCTAACAAAAAAGATGTTTCATAACTTTCCTCTAGAATGTAGCCATGTAAAATTAAAACACATATCTAAACTATCGGTGATCAATACATTTAAGATACCTTACTTACCGATTTGTAATAAGCAGTTTAAATTATGTTAATAAATCATACAAACAAATAGGCTAAAATCAAAATTCGGTATCAACTTATCTGCGTCGCCATTTTCTAAAATGTTGAGAAATGATTTTTTACTGGTGTCAACAATTGGATTGTATCATTATTTTTAAGGCACATTCCGTCATATTTGTCATGTCAACTTTTAAATAGCAACATATTAAAATAATAGAATATTTATGAATACAAACCTTAATTCGTAAAAAAGCGAAGTAATAAAAGATCGAAGTTAAAACTTACAATGAATAGATTCAGAAAGTACAGATGATTTTCTGAAAAGAACAATAAAGCCAAATAAATTATAACAACCATAAAATTACATCTATTCTTGAAACCTAAATAATAGTATTAGAAATGACTTTAATAAAACCAACGCTAAGTACATTTTAAATTTTTGTTTTACAGACTTATTTGTATCAAGATACTGACCATAAGTAACCTTTAAAGAGCTTTTAAGCTGTCGTGGAAACATTATGTAGATACCAGATATATACGATATCTGACTCAAACGAAACTACATGCTACTTTAAATGCGGAAACTTGTTAAGTCAATCTTATCACCCGATTTAATAAATCTTTCTTCAGCTTATCTGTAATATTCGCTACTACTAGATATTTCCTATCATATTTATACATTTAATTATAAAATACGACATGATTCAGCCCTAAAGTATCTATCTACAACTGGTTCGAGTAAATAAAATTATGCAAATATTTATAGCTCCAGCCCTAAGCCTTTTCGATCAAGTAATCAATGAGAAGATCCGTAATATTTTTGCGTATTATCCACAACGACGGCTTAAGCTTTAAATTGATAGCTTAAGTATTTTCTGTAAAGTTCAAGTTCATTACTACAAGTTCTCATTCGATGTTTTCTTGCGCTGGCTTGCAAAACGTTTGGGGTTTGACATTTTATTGTAACCAAAGGTGCACGGCGCTCGTGGTAAGGGCTTCAAAGGATGAACTCATGCAGTGTTGTATTGCATTTACACGCCCTCTATCTCTACGACCCTTCCCCTTACGAATCCTATGGAATACTTACAACAGACTTAAAAGCAAGGCAGCCAGTCTGGTTTTGTATTTCCATGCGCGCGGAACGCAAGCCCGTCGCCTCGGTGCGTCCGTAACCGACTATTACAATCTTTTTTCGAATTTCATAAAAAGAACACAACTACCTTTTTAATAAATCCCGCTATTGAAATTTTCTATACGCAGCCAGTTTTGTTTTTTTTCGCGATTACAACTCACAAAGAAAGTTTGTTTTAAAGTTTTGCGCTTTTTCTAATTTTTTCGGTTTGCGTTTTTGAAAAATTATTTTTGTGTTATGTTGTGATTATTGTCTTGAGTTTTGAGTTATGTTGAGGGAGATTAGTTATGTTTTTGTTATGCGGTGATTTTGTGAAGTGTTCGTAACTTTTAAAAGTGTTTTTTTGGAGATTTTTACGTGGTTTCTAAATACTGTTTGGGCGATATGAAGCTGTTTTGGAAAGTTTTGTGTTTTTTCTTGCTCGCCCAGGCCGTAATGGGCAACTGGTGGTAAGTGATTAATTACTTAAACAATTTTAATTGATTGCTGAACCGTTAAGTGTGTCGAAAGATTTGTAGTTATTCTACTTTTTAATACGCAACAAATATAATTAATTTTTTATTACCGTTGCTCCGTAAACCGAGAGTAAATTGTAAGCTACCTGAGTCTTATGAAAATAAACTGCTGGGAAAAATTCAAGGGATTGTATGCTAACAAAAATAAACTCACAACTTTTTGGGTTATCTTTAAATAGAGTTTCGTCAATATAAATAATAAATTGTTTACATTACGTTTGGTGCCTGCGCTATTGGTCACGGGGTTTAAACAAAACACGATTCCTTGCACGTTATATGCAAGTTTTGTTAGAGGTTTACAATGTAACACTCCCAGTATTGGATAAGTGCTAAAGAATAATCCAATAAGTAAGGCAGAAGAATTTGGTAAGGCAAATATACGTATCAGGCATAAATAAAGAAGAATTGGTAGTAATAAATTAGTTTCAAATAATCTTGTTATATTTTACTATTTTAATTGGGAAGGTTCGTTGATGTTTTGAAAATAACTGGATACAGAAAAGCGTGAATAGATACGTTTAATTTGGATTAATAATGTGTTATATTTCCAACAGTGAATATTGGAAGTACCCGTAATAATAATACGGTTTATCTTAAGTTGACTATCTTAGGTAATAATTTACTAGTAATAAATTTTACTAGTAACAGATATCGTACCATTGTGAAGTTTGTTTTACCGACGCAAATAAAAATGACTACGGAACCATCGCGGTGTATTTACCATTTCTAACTTTGTTTTTGTGAAGTTTAAGTTTTACTAGCATTATCGATACTCCTGTTAATAACTTGATAATTGCTTTATTTATTTGCCGTTTACATAAGAAAGTTGCAGATTAAATAGACATCTTACAACATATATTATACTCTCGTCGTCTTATATTGAATCCAGCAGACGTTGTTCTGCGACATACATATATAACCGATTTAAATGAAAAAAAAACAGTAAATGTTAAGTAAAGCCCAATACAATATAATCCTGAAAACTGTATTCAAATCGGATAAGCCGATTCTGAAATTATTGTGCACAAACATAGACAAACAGACAAATTGAAAAAATAGTGTTTTGGGTTCGCTTGCGTATATAAAGCCTCCCATTATGAATGTTTAAATACAGACAGCGATCAGTTACAGTTTTATCGTAAGAAATGTGTACACGCGTTTTATTCCTGTAGAACAAATAATAGAACTAGCTAACCCCAGAAAACGTTGTTTTGCCATATAAATTATTATTTTAAAACTATTTTATAATAGGTAACCATAAAATGGTTATTGTGGGTTAACCTTAAAAGTTAGACATATTTATGCCGTCGCGGACTTTTATTTAGAACTTTTAGAGGGGAACAATATTTTAATATAATATTGTAATATATGAATGTTCACATTAAACTATCATACACTAAAAGAATTTTTCCAATCGATCCAGTAGTTCCTTAGATTAGCTCGTTCAAACAATCAAACAAACACACAAACTCTTCAGCGTTATATATTAGTATAGATTAAATAAAAACAATGCCTTTTGTATCGTATTTGTAAATATATATAATTCTCGACATTAAAATACACAAAAAATGTCATCAAATTAAACCGTTTAAAAGTAGTTTAAAAACCATACACTCCATCAGAAGATATACATGAAGATGCTTCTACATATTTCTATAGTATTATAAGTATTAAGGGTTCTGTCAACAGAATCACTACATTCATAGGCTTTTCTTACAACCATATTAGCTATCGGCAATCGGCACGCTTTGATGTAAATGTGTGCGAGAGAGTATGTATGTATTTAAAAAGTTCATAAATTCCGTATCGGGCTCTTGTTATTTGATGAGTGAAGCTTGGGAAAGTGCCACCAAACAAAATCTAATGTAGCCAATTTGGCTATGGTTCAATAGTATCACATAAACGACAGATATCAAATAGTCAAATACCATGTATGTGATATCCTAAATAAACTTCTTAAGGTCATTTCGATTCGATGCTGAACGAGAAGAAACACTGAAAGACAGTAATTAAGCGCAATTAAGCGGCAAATAGAAGAATTTTATAGGTATACTAGCTTTACCCAGGGCGTGTTGCAACAAATAAAAAAAAATATAGAAAAGGTAGCATATATAAGAATAGAAACGTTTTGATGTTGTTTATTAAAGGGCTGTAAAAGAGAACAAATCGATTGGATCAGGAAGAATCATCATTTTCGACTGTAACTCATCAACCTTGTGTCCGATCGATATAATTTATATTAATAAAATTTTCACTAGACATTTAATTGTGCATATTTTATCTGTAGCTAACAATAATAGTGCATGTTTTATCTGTAGCTACTTATAATCCTAAGAATATCAGTAAAAAAATACAGACCTATGTATACATAGAATTTCTAGCACTGCATATTTTATATGTAGGTTTAAACTGACGGAAGCGTGCATTGTGTGAGCTACAAATAAACAACGAGCTAAAACCTGTGCCCAAAGCACAGCTAATTAGTTCTTACGGTAATTCCTGGGACGCATGCTTCTCCTACGCAATTTTCACGTTTGCCAACTGTCCACATTGCTCACTAGCATAGTTAAAATATAATTTTGGGGCTCAGGACATATATAGGCGCTTTAAACTTACACCTAAGAGCCTAATGTTAAAAAAAGGTTAAAACTTTCTTTCTTTATTGTACCGCCTTCATAGCTCTGCATCTTCCAAAGGTTTATTCCACATCCAGCATTAAGTCCACCTGTTGTAACATATTGTTGAATAAATAAATGTTGGCCAGATCAGGTTTATTTGCAGGTAGCCAACAAATTATATTAGACGAGCCATATGATAGTAAGTGGTCATCTTTATCGATATCAACGACATCAAAGCTGCTTTGTTGTCTTAAAAGAAAGAAGAGAGAAGAAGAAAGATGGGTGCCATTTTCTATTGTTTTTACACTATATGAGTTAATGCTCAACTAATAGGTTGGTAACTAAGACATTGCCGATTTTGTCGATAGATTCACTCTACACTTTCTTTTGTTTTGTTAACGTGGTCAGAGCATCTAATCTATATTTTTAACTAGATGAACCAGCAAACTTTGTTTTGCCATATAAATTATTACTTGAGAACAATTTTTATAACCTAAAAATGGTTAGAGTGTGTTAACCATAAAAGCTAGACATTTGCTATCGCGGACTTTTCTTTAGATCTTTTAGAGGGGAACAATTTTGTAATACATGATTTTTTAGTAACTTTCACCGTTTACTCAAGGCACACATGGAAAGCTCAAAATTTTGCCGTTTTCGCAATATTTTTTATTGCTGCTCCTCTCCTATTCATTTTAGCGTGATGTTCTATAGCCTATAGCCTTCCTCTATAAATGGACTATCTTACACTAAAAGAATTTTAAAATCGGTTCAGTAGTTTCTGAGATTAGCTCGTTCAAACAATCAAACAAACAAACAAACAAACTCTTCAGCTTTATGTAATAGTATAAGAGTATAAGATAGCAAACGCCAGACATTTTACGAACGGGAAATTTTTACACTGCCAGAATACATGAAAAAAGGTCATCCACAAGAACGGGCAATATCTAATTGAATAAAGTTATATATTTTAACAATAATCCAGAATTTTCTTTCTTATTTTATGGTGAGCATAGATCCAGCCTTGCATGGTGAGCGCACTAACTTAGAAGATGCCAATTCACTTTCGCCTTGAAGACACATACATTATAACGTAGAGAAGAGAGAGAGAGAGAGAGAGAGAAGAGGATTAAAAATCGTTAGGGTATGTAGTGTACGTGTAGATTACTTTGTCGTCTCCTATACACACTTTATTAAACACAGATTAACATAACGTTGAAGTGACGGATGCCTATCTCTGGGAATAGTTATCTGTGGATATGTATTTTGAATTTAGTGTATGACGAAGCGCGGGAAAAGGGAATTGTAAGATATATTTCAAGTGTTATTTATGAAACAATATTTCAATTGTTATAATGTTAAAAATATTGTACAGGGTTTTTGGACCTTGACAAAAAAACCATGTCGGTAAATAAAAAAATCGAATCTGTTTTAAAATATTCAACTTTCAAGAGCTCGTCAAAACATCAACGGATTGTAAAGGTTTCGAAAGCTTCAGGAAAGCTCAAAACAAAGGAAACAGCTTCGAGGTATGTACGTTGTAAAATGTGTGCATCATGCAAACACACGGAGGTACGTGAGCATTATTATATGTTGAAAGTTAATCTTGCTAAATATATTTGACAAATAGCCCGTGGGTACCCATGGACAGTTGGCCAATATAAACAAAAGAACGGCTAGATAATTACAAGTATAGAAGGAGACTAGAAAATGATAATTGAAACATCTCTGACAAAAAGTTGTGGTAATAAAGAGCCAGAATGACTGTCAGAGTTGTCAATTTTTTACTACGAATGTCAATGTCAAAGTGGAGTATTATTTACATAATTCTATAAACACTAACCATTTGACCAAAAAAAAAAAAAAGAAAAAAAATCAAACAGAGCTATAAACCCATAGTCAATATTATAAATACGAAAGTGTGTTTTTTTGTTTGTTCGTTTGTGTTACTTCCACATCAAAACGGAGCAATCCAAGTGATATTTTTAGTATGGAGATAGTTTAAGGACAGGAGAGCGCGATAAGCTACTTAATATCGCGGAAAAATTTCTGACTTTCATGGGAAAACACGTTTCAAATAAGCAATAGATGGCATTATGACATAATAACAGTATGACATTTTGAATTTGTTCTCACACTGACACCACACGAATGATGCAATCACGAATGACATATTACAAAATTTAAAGTTGACATTTATGTAACTAAAAATCATCGTTTTAAGAAAGTTTTATTTTAATTATATTTTTTTATTCCGTTAACATATCAATGTCCCACTATTTTAGTGGTCTCCCTCATCATTTAAAGGGCCTAGAGTATATACCACACTGCTCCAATGTAGATTAGTAAAGGTGTTAGTGGCCAACCCCAGAATCAGAATTTTTTATTCCACCCTGAAGCCGACATGGCTTAACGGTTGCTATCTACAATAACCACCGACCGTCGGCTTAACGTGCACTACGGAGCACAGAAACGCTCAAGAAATTTTGGCACTAGCGGCCACCCATCCAGGTATCGACCGCCCACGGTTGGTTTACTCTGTTGATCGCTTAAGACCGACGCGAACCGCCGGGCTATAAGTATTTCTATTACCATTGCTCAAATTGGTACTAAGGCCTCTAGGCACTGTTATAAAAGTGCTATAAACTAATGATTCAACCTGACTGTCTACTCCCTGATATACGACACCAATGTATTACCTAAGTTCTGAAATAAGTGTATTCAGCTAAGCACAATGAAAAGATCTTGTGTTTCTTTCCACTTAAAATTATATTTTATGGTTATAACAAAGAATGTTTGTAAGGTACTTGAAATTAATGATGTTAATGTAAACATTGGGTAACGTATCAACAACTAAAGACGTTGTTTCGTTTCTATTAGGCCCTCTGAGACCGGAATTTTACTCTAAAAAAACTATAATTGCTATTAACAAATCCGTACCGTCCGTGAAAAGTAATATAACTCGACTTCACGAGTATTTACTTTTTTACATAGTAAAATTACCTACCATTTTCTATATTCTTATTAGTAGTACACCTTATAGAAATGGAGTTATTTTTTGTGACTTCTGATATAAGTAAGAGTTTTGGTGCTTAATTTCGTGTTTATCCGTATAACTTTCATTATTATAAAATATTTCTTCGCTATTTTATAAATGTATACTGATTAACTTAAGTAATATTATCACAAAATTAGTTTAAAACATTCGGTTTATCTCATTACGAATCAATATTTTTTTCATAAAAATTACATCCGTCAACCGTAGTTTGAATTAATAAATCGGTTAATGGGTAGAAGACGTTGAACTATTTATACAACTACTTTACAACCTGAACATATGTTCAGGTTACTATAGATATCTATAGTCATATGCGTCGTACGATATTAAAGACTAACTTTTACAACATGATAAGTTATCATGTTTCATGATTCATATGTATCGTACGATATTAAAAAATATAGTAAATCCGTGAAATAGTTGACTCAAAGCCACGAGTCAGGAAAGTCATAAACAATGGTCATCACTATCGTATCTTTGATCGTTTATTTTGCAACAAGCAAACTTTGTGACTGGATTATGGAACTCGCCTTAGGGTTGACACTCGCGTTGTTATGTCTTCCTTTAATATTATATTATAGATAACTAAAT
Organism: Carystus phorcus; assembly: GCA_018248895.1. Taxonomy (NCBI): domain Eukaryota; kingdom Metazoa; phylum Arthropoda; class Insecta; order Lepidoptera; family Hesperiidae; genus Carystus; species Carystus phorcus. Next base: position 13,818 of record DWJN01000165.1, read on the forward strand.
GATGTTTAGTATACTTTTGATGACTGAAATGGGTATAGTAAGTTATATTTCTGGTTATTGTTTTTATTGGAAATATTAAAATCATTTTATAACATGCTTGTATATTCAGTACAAAGCATGTTTTACTATTAAATTATTTATTATTTAATTAATTGTCTACTATTAACAAAGTTTTATTCATCGAAGAAGTTTGTTTTTGATCACGTTGGTAATCAAAAATTTATCGCCTTTTAGGTGAACTGTTGAGTTCACCTAAAAGGCGATAAATATAAGAAAAAAAAAACTTAACTTATATTTTTTGTCATGTAAACGACGTTTCATAAAATGTTCACATTAAATGTGCATCCATTTCTTAAAGATGTAATTAAGTGCTTATTTCCTTCAACAACGTGTCAACCCTAATTCATACGATGTAAATAGTATTTATAACGACAAACAAAGTCGTATGTTAGTATTAATAAGGTGATATGTAATTTAGTGATGATGTGCGAAGGAACAGCGATAAAGTCGTCCTTTTAATTATGTTGGGAAGACTGGGTTATTAAAATTAAGTTTTGGTTCGAAGGAGACGATCACAGATATTGAATTTTTATGTCACGTTTGACTTGTAACATTACTAATTGGGGTTAGGAGATTTTATATAAAATTTAATCTTGGACCAGAATGCCTGTGTATAACATATTTATATTATAACTTGTTCTCGCTTCGCTTCGGTATGTTTTTTACTTTGTGTACATTAAAATCGACTCAAAATTGCTTAATATTATGTAATTCATATTTGCATTACGTGTAGTGTCAGTGTGAGAGCAAATAAATTCAGAATGTCATGACATGTCATCCATAGCGCTTATTTGATTGATTTAATTTAAACGTATTTTCCCATGAACGTGAGATATTTTTCCGAATTAAAAGGAACCTATGGCACTCTAGTCCTTGCAACTATCTCTATACTAAATATCACATCGATACAAAAAAATAAACACCCTTTAGCGTTTCTAATATTAAAAATAAGATTCATAGGGTAAGTTTAGTTAGATCTTTCCAAATTTCAAATAGAGGTCGCTCAAATAAGGTGTCATAGAGATTTTTTATGGAATAATTTATGCATGTTTGTCTATCCAGGCTTTCAACATTTTCAATATAGTCTGTGATATATGTAGATATTATATACTAAATGGATTTTATTATAAAATTTTTAAGACTATTTCATGAATAAATCTAGTTTTTTTTATCGAGTATTTAAACTAAAACGTTAGTATAAGTTCTTTATTATAATTTCAGCACAATTTTATTACACTTTGCTAGGAGTACAAAAAAGGAAATACTAATAAATAATACTCGTGTAACTTATCAACCATGTGTACGGTCGGTATAAATTTAGTAACAAAACATTTTTCAGATAATTTTGTGCAAAGTTGCTAAAGACATATGTACTTTATCTCACATCATTTCAGAGTTCATAAAGAACAAATAAACAAACAAACATTAATAATATATATATATATGTTCAACTTAGATACAGGCTTTATGACAGCGAAAGGATTAAACAACAGGAAAATATAAAGATTATGTATTACTTATAAAAGTAGACATAGATGTTGGTTCCATGTGTAGCGTTAGCAAAATAGTGCAACAAAAGGCGAGGAAAGATATTCCTTGCGGCACTATTCGCAGCGAGTTATAAATAATTTTACTCCGAGAAATACATGCGGATACTACCGGATACAGCATCAAAGGGCTTGACAAATATTTTTACATTTTGTGCAAAAACTGACTTGTTTCTGTAATCGCGACTTGCTTTTTCATTACCAAGTTTGAATTTAAGTCAGTATTTAATTGTAATTATAATTAAATAATTAATAACGCTACACACTCGTAACTCATAAAAAAACTTACATTACGATTCCTTGTATCGTGGGTGCCATAGACAACACAAAAAGACATACAGAGATAATAAATAAACTCATTAAAATTTCGCCCTCGCTGGGAATCGAACCAAGGCCCCTTAGAATGACTGTTTGGCATGGTGATTATTATTCCACCCTAGACGTCAAATTCTACCATCTTTTTTGTAATAATTATACGTTAATGCTTGACTACACTCCGACCTGATGGTAAGCGGTGATGTAGTTTTGGGTCGTAAAACATTAACTTAGTAGAAGCCTATTCACTCTAGACTACTTAATTTCACCTAAGCATTGTGTTATAAATATTATCATGAAATATTAATATTATTACTTGTACCATCTGCCTGCCTGCTGATGCCTTTGATATTACTGATGTCCATGGGCGCCATTGACCAATTACCAGCATATTACTCGTCTCTCATTTATCGAATGGTTACACAAAAAATCGCATTATGAACGTTTACCAGCCATCAACACCTAAAACCAGTTAAAACCAGGTGTACTTCATGTCCATTTGTTAATTTAATATCAATAAAAAAGGTATATAAAAAATCAAAGACATTCTTTGAGCCCTGTGCGTGGTTTAAGATGGGTTATAAATAATTTTAGTGCAAGAGGTGCGCGGAAACTACAGGAAACGGCGACATCAAAGGTTGGTTGACAAACCCGACAGAGCGATGCGTGATACAACATGTTTCAAACATTAATGGTCTATAATATACATTAATCTATAACATATTTTAATAAATGGTCTATTTAATGGTCTATGAAGCGCTCATAGTCCAGTGACTCGCTTTTTCGATCGACAGAGTTAATCAATTCCGGGCGCGGTCGGCACCTGGGTGGGTGAATTTGTGCCAAATAATTCTTGAGCGTTTCTGTGCTTCGGAGGCCACGTTAGATCGTCGGTCTTAGTTGTTATCGTAGATAGCAGTCGTTAAGTCCTGTCGGATGCCATCGGGCAGCTTAGAAACTTTCGGCACATTTTTTTGTTTATATAAAGCAAACTCGTATTAATTACACTATTCAAGGCTTTAGCATTTTTTATGATTTTTGGATTTGTCTTCGTTGGGAATGGGGTAATAAGTATTAAAATATGATATTCGACATAAAAAAAGGTTATGTTACGTTAATTAAGTTTATCATTCACTAGAAGACCCGGTGAATTTCGTATCACCTTGAGAAAATTTTCCTGTTTTTGTAACATTTCTCATCAATGCTCAGCTCATATGGTCTTAGCATTATGTTATAGTCCATAGCCTTCCTCGGTAACTGTACTATGCAACAGAAAAAGATTTATTCAATTCGAACCAGTAGTTCTTGAAATTCGAATTCGAATTCGTTCAAACTCTTCAGCTTTATATTAGTATAGATTGTTCGAAGTTCGCTGGGTCTGCTAGTTTTAATATAAAAATGTTTTTATTTACAACACTGGCAGGGTAGGTCATATCGAACAGCAATTTTACATCTTGTTTCCTGATTTTAATAAACAGAACAATTATAAAGAGGTACGAAAGGTATAATTATGAGCCGTCATCTGCCACTGCTGGTTCCGGTATTTCCACAATGAGAAAGGTTAGTCTGTATGCTGTTAAACATTGGCAAACTTAATTATACTTTTGGGAACAATTTTGAAACATGTCTTCTTATGTTGTGTTCACTTTACTGCTAAGCTTTATTAATATTTAGGAAAACCCACGTGTTTACAGCATTTGATTCTTTTGATAGAACAATGTATAAACGTGTTCCTTTATCGATAAATTACATAAAAAATACTCCAAAAATAACAAATATTATTAATATAAAAACATTGAGAATCCAGAATCCATGCAGCTTGGTATACATATGTACACTATACCAAGATACTTAACCTAGTTGCGATGCTCATTTCTGTTTTTGTAATGCGTGTATTGAATTTACTTTTTAAACCTACGATAAAGTAAGCTTGATAAAGTTTTACAAAACATTCCAACATATTTCATGTACTCATTCAGAGTATGAACTCAATGTCCGAAGGATTCCATGTTGCTTTTGTTATTGTAAACCTTATTAGGTCACAACTCCTTTTGAATACCCCTACAGCTTATCCTTTGCTGAATATTCTCTAGAATCCTGTTTAAAGTTTAAACTGTCAATGGGGTTAGTACTAACTAAAAATAGCGCGAAAATTTACCGCCCGTTCCATCGCGCGCGAAAAGGCGGACGATAAAGGATTTATGATAAAATGTATACAAATTCATATTTTTTAAATAACCATAAATAAATGGAGGAAATGGTAACTGCCGCCAATACTATCAGCAAGTTACGGTTTGCGGATTTGTACATACCTATGTGTCCATATAATACAACTAACTGATTGCTGTCTGTACATGGCAAAAATATTTAAAAATTCATAATGGAAGAACCTAAAACAACGTTTTTTTTATTTTGTCTGAATAGAATAAGATTGATTGGCGAGCGGCAGTTAGAGGAAAGTCAGTACTTTCTCTCTTCTCTCACTATTTTTTGACTACGCATCATTTGTATTTGGTATTGCTGATGTCCACGGTCACATAAACGGTGACCACTTCCCATACATGACTTTTCCCATATATGACTTGTTTGACTCATTTGTCGACTAATTATAAAAAATGGTCAACTCTTAATTCTGTCATTGGTCACTATGCCAAGGATTGTTATTCTGATATAGTCACGTACAGGACTGTAACATCTACGGCTACTTAATGTTTCATAGTGAAACATGTTCTTAACATGAACATTGGTTACGGGGTACAGATGTTAATAAACGGTCTATTCACATCAAACGGAGTGGAGCGAATGGAGACGAATAGCGTATCATTTTACTAGGAATTTCAACGGCTTTTATTGTATCCTTGTCTCAGTTCTTTTGGATATTAAGCTTCTTGGAATTTCAAAAACGAGATGTATGGAGTTTGGGGAGGCGTGTCACTTTATCGTTTTAAAGCTCGGTTGATTAGATAGTGAGAGATAGGTTTTATTAAATTATGTAGATACAATTATTTTAAAGAATACAGAGCTTTATAAATAACAAAATCTTTGGAATAATTCCCATACAACAAATTATTAAATAGAATCTATTATATAAAATACATATCCATTATAATATACTAGCTGTCCTGGCAGATGTTATCTTGAATCGAATTCTGAATCTAAACTATTCCCAAATTCATTTAAACACACCGTCAAAAAAATCATTACAATCCATCCAATTGTTTAGCAGTTAAGTGACATACTCACGAACAGAAGAATAATATATATAAAGATACATACACAAGCATACACATCAAAGAGGTAGGTAATTCCTGAGTTCATTCTTAACGTTCCGTTACAAACGTTCATTCTAGTCCAGATCTTAATAAGCTCTACGAAAGTGTATAATGTTTATTATAACTCGTACATTTAATGCTCAACTATATCACTCGTTTAAGACCGAATCTGTCATCGGGACAGTGAACCATCACTCCAGTGCTTTTAAAAGTTATTTATTACACAAACGCGGTCACTTGTTAAAGCGCTCTAAAGGACACTTACGTAAATGAAAGTTGGTTAATAAACCACAGGTTATGTTACGAGTGGAAGCGAATAGCGTGTTCACTCAAATTCATAATAATAGGAACGTAAATTAACTTCTTGCAGTGTTTTATATTTTATAATTAATTAGCTGACCCGGCCACGCGTTGCTGTGACTAAGGTTTACATACTCAATTTAGCCAACTAATTACCTTACACCGCCATCTGTTACAATCTTATGGAACTAATCCTTTGTAAGATATTACTCAAACATTTTGCAATAAAATAATACTGCGACTATAAATTGAGATGTAAGTTATCCTATCTTTCAAGCTGGATCAAAGATCACGTTGTGCAAAATTTGATTAAATTCGGTTAAGTAGTTTAGGAGTCCATCGCGGACAAACAGTGTGACACGTAATTTATATATATTAAGATTATATATATTAAGTTAATTTCCATTTCATTTCTCATTTTGTTGATACACACATTAAACTTTATAATTGAAGAATTTGGTAATCACTTGAGTATAGCTCTGCGGCAAGTGTACCACATATCATATTTACTTAATGTCTACGTAAAACAAATATATTGCATAAAAAAGATTTAATCTGATCCAACATTGTGAATTTATGATATGGAAAATGCAACGACAGTTAAATGCGGCAGTGAGAAAACGATACTATTTATGAAAATACAATTTTAGATTTCATTTCAAATACTGAATTTAACTTCATTGACCTCACTCATTTCTTTCCTAATTGTTTTGAAAGTTGATTATGCACGATCTTTATCCGCTCCCGCTGTTCTAACATCACTTTGTTCTACTTCCTTATCATATGATTCAACTGTAGCCATTGATCACGTTACGACTCTAATTAGATTAACCTATCGTGATATAAAACAGATTAAAAAGTGTATCACTAATTGAAACGCTCTTAGAACAAAAATTTAATTAATGGACTATGTTATGTTTTGTAACAGGTAACCTATTAAAATATTACAGTGAACAATGGTATTTGACAATATAAAAAATAAAGTCTTGTTACAGACATCTCTATACATTATGAATTATTATTCATCATTTAAATATATACTATAGTAGCGAAAATTCTAAAATTTTGGAAGTTAGTTGTATTAAGTTAATAATTTTTTAATTTGTTTACTTTGACAGAATAACTGTTGTCACTCCAGAAAAGGTTAGACATTCGTTAAGTCAAACATAGGTGAAGTTAGTTAGATAACGTTAAAAATATTGAGAGTGAATTTTCAGCTGTCTTCAGAAAGCACGACAAGACAGCTGTCAATGTTTTATATTGTATCAGATGATGTCATCTGAAATGACCAGTGACAGATAACAGAATTAAATAAATAAATAATAAATAACGTCACACACTCATAGCCCCACACTAGGATACCCTGTGTCGTGGGTGCAATGGACAACACAGAAAGACAATTACACACACACCCAGACCGAGAACAGAAATTTAAACTCATAATTTAAATTTCGGTCTCGCTGGGAATCGAACCCAGGACCCTTCGAACGGCGGTCCGGCATGGTGACCATTATGCCACGCGCGTCGTCATTAATTTGAAATTGACAATTGTTAGTAGATAGAAATCGTGAAGTCATGTCGGAGGTTTTCGGGTGGCATAAAAACTTCCGACATTTGGGTTCGCCACTAACACCTCGGCTAATCCGCACTGGAGTATGCTCTAGACCTTTTCAGTAATGGGTTGACATCATTTTAATCAAAATTATAAGTGGTAAATTCTTGCTTTTTTGATACAGAGGCACAATAAAAATATAAAAATTAAAATACTTTGATACATCGAAACTGTATGTCATTTTTGTTATTTTTAGCATTAATTAGTATGTATAAAATTGTCCATCCAAATTTGGCCAAGTCTTTATACATTTTGAAACGTCTTTATAATTAACACTTTGTTTTTTGTCAATCCGAAGCATTGAAGCGGCTTCTTCAAAGAAACACTTAGCACTTGTAGTTTAAAAGAACATGTGTAATCCGTTTTAATCACTGTATTTCGGGTTTTACTCGCTCAAGTGTTTCTGAGAGGTCATATCTATCTGTCTTGCTCTAACACGCAGATATTCTGTAGTCTTTTTTTAATCTTCTCTCATCAAATGTTTCTACGTTGTTGTTCCTTCCAAATCTGAACAACATTCGGTCATTGTTAAACAAACCCCATGACATAAACCGAGTATGACCCGCCATTACACAAAAAGCTCCTCTCATCAAAAGCTTTGACAAATGTTTGGACTAACGCCACCCCAAATAATTTGTATAATCACCGTATTATACCGGGGTTGCGAAAGCACATGTGCAATGCCTCTTAGAATTGAATTTCCTAAGGGTTTTCACTTTGTAATTAATTATCTTTTACCTTTTATAATACTGAGACGTGGTTGATAGATAGAAACATAGATAGAAACTGAATGGAATATCTTTTAGGATTTTTTGTATTTCGAACTATGCGGCAGTCAAAACTGACTGCTGTTCGAATTGTTCTGAGTTTGATACCCTCAGAGGCAGAAATTTTAATGATGAGTTTTAATTTCTCTTCTCAGCCGCGGTGTCCTTGTGTTGTCTATGGCATCTGCGACATCGAATTGTATAGCGTTATTATTAAATACTCGATGGGATTGTAATAAATGAAGTAGACACATTATGATAATCTTAACAAGAACGGCGGACACAAAGTTGTTTGGAGGATTCGAACCCTGACTTCTTTGCTGGAAATCGACGTTCAAATAAATAGACTATTCAATCTACTGTTGAAAATTAATTCTGTAATTTTATTTGTATGTAAAATACAAAAAGTAATAGCATTTGCATTAGCATTATTTGATTTAGTCGACGCGGGACGCGACAACCCTAACGCCTAAGGGCTAGTACACACTGGCCAACTAATTTGGTGATGTTGTACAAGTCGCTCAACTCTTTACCCTGCCTATTACGATATTGGTTAGTTATAGGGATGTCGTTTTATTCTTTGTCGACATCGATAGAATGCGTAACAAAGAGTATTTATTATTTTATATCATCATGTTAAAATCGATGGGTTATTATAAAATACGTTCGAGACCAAATTATGTATGAATCAATGAATCATTATGAATTTTGTTGCTTGCTAATAATAATTAAGGCAACATCATTGACAACATAAATGTTTATAAATAAATATTTGCAAAATTTCATAAATTATATAAAAATTTGAATATTCATTAATGATTTGAATTATTAGAATATGTGTTGATATTCCATAATTATACGATAAACCTATGAACGATTAGATAAGAGTCAAATTAAAAGTATTACTTTTTTGTTTCAAAAACAGTCATCTTTAACACACCTCATACAATTTTTATGATACAATATGGATACAGCTCGAAGTACGAATTTATTTTATTAAATACATAATGCATTCTGTTAAATAAAAATAAATATGTATAAGTCTTACTACATGTATATCAGCACGTATAATATAGTGCTATAGCATATATTGTAAGTCATTATATATTTATTAAAATAATCAAGTGCATTTATTCATCTACAGCTAGCTAAGATAATAAGTGAGTCGTGTCACATATCGATATATCTAACGGCAACAGACATCACTACGGAAATGAATATTTAATTTCACCCTTCGCACGGTGTTTATTTATTGGCCGTATATTTCATAGCCTGGGGGTGAATTTGCATATTGCTGTTGTTCAATGTCGATGGGGTGACTGTGACTGCAATGAATATGCATCAAATAACAAATTTACCGTAAGTGCACGCGTGAAGCTGAGATTTGAGGAGAAGCGGTGGAATCGTGATGCGAATTGATATTATGACCGTCAGGAAAGTTTGTTTTTTTACTGATCGTGTTGCTGATGTTTTTGAGTGACGATTATTTCTTGTCATGTGGCGTGGCTACTCGTAAATTAAAAAAAAAACGAAAAACTTTTTCGGAAACCTAAATTATTTTATTATTTTTGTCGTCAAGCATTAACTTATAGCGTACTATATATACTTATTTAATTAAATTTAATAAAATATATTAAATAAAAAAAAACTCATTTTGGAATGTTTTCCAGGTTTATAGACTGCTTGATTTTTTTCTTTTGTGCTTGCTAACGCAGCAGTATTTCAAAGATTAAAAATGGAACATCTAGACAGATTTAAAATTATACACGTGTTATTTATATTGGTAACAGTAACTAAATTAAATGACTCTACTACAATAAACAGTAATTGATTCCTTTTTATAAGAATGACTTTTAAAAAGTCAAGATCACAGATAAGGTAAGCATTAATTATTTTTCAAGTTGTAAAGTAATTAACTCATGAATTATTTAATTAAATAATAACACTTAATTTTATAGATTTTGACACGTTATAGTCTATTTAACATATCTAATGAAATTGATATGCTAATAATATGAAAATTAAATAGTGATTGAAATATTCAGTTAATGTTAACGGAGGCTCTTCTAATACTGTTAAGTGATGAAGGAAGGAGAAAGCATGGTTTATGGAATGTAGTTTTTGATGGCCAGCTGTGTATTATAAGAAATAAGCTATTTGATAAGTTCTAACACATTTAACAAATTATATATAACAAATATTAGCAAATAAAATAAGCGATTGATGTGAATTCGATTCTGACATAATTTATTACATATTTAATTACTTATTTATTTAAGTTATAGTATATCTATCATTAAAATGTGGTATTCTGTGATCTAGGCGTATGTTCTGAAGACAAAAAAAAACTATTTCACATTTTCATATTTCATATTCAAGTTAGCTAATGAGACGATAATAAAACGCTATAATTAATTTCAAATACTGGAAAATGGCAGAGGGAATGACAGAAATAGCTTAACGATCTGTAACTTACAGAGTTAAGTACAAAGGAGTTTAAGTGTGAAATTTGTTTATGTGGATATTTCTTTGAAGTTGGCCCTTTATTTTTAGTCGCGCGGTAAGATATGTTAGGGCGTCTTTCGGGCATATATGTATGTATTTGATTTGGTATTAGTATTGTTTTTGATCCTCTAATGAATTCCAGTAGCACAGTAATTAGTTATTCTGACTTTGGATAGGATTGAATTTTAATGTTAGTGTCTTTAAGTCAAAAGCGAAATAGCTTTAGCAGAATTAGTGCGATTATAATCACTCTTCTAGTCCAATGGCTAAGGATTGTTATCTGAGACAGCAGCCGTTAACCTTTGTCGGAGGAATTCGGAAAGCATTGCAGACTTGTCACTAATCTCTCTACCAACCTTTCCTTCAATTAACTTTTCTTTTAACCAATCTTTCCTTTAACCATTTTTTCCTTTAACCAATCTTTCCTTTCACCAACTTTTCTAACCAATCTTTCCTTTCAACTTACTTTTCCTCCTTTATTCTCTTTTCTTTCTTGGCCAGTGATACCTTTGATATTGCTGGTATTCATGGCCAACGGTAACCACTTACCATGTGGCTTGCTGTTTGTTTGTCAGCTACATAAAAAATTGTTGACTTCATATAACATTTGATTTGCAATAATTTCACATCCTTACGATTACTTTCTTAGAAATAGTATATCTATGAAAACTTATGAACGCAATACAGTTTTAGCCAGAAAGCGTACATTTCTGATAATGTCAGGTGGATTGTCTAAATTCAGAGAAATGCTCAACGTTTGCTTCGCTACTTTTGATTGGGAATCCATATTCATAATATTATAGTAGGTATGCGAGTATTTTGCCGTAATACGACACTTGAGCCCTGTTCTCACGACATTCTCAGAAACGTAGGAATTCTGTTCATGGGAAAAAGACGATGCGTCTACAAAAGGATTCGTGTGATTTTTTCCGTTCACAAGTGCTTAAATTAATCAATGTTTTAATATTAATGAGGAAATTAATTCAGTTTCTTATGCAGGTACGTTACTTGTGAGTATATTATGTAAACGACAGACAAACAGGTCATTTAATATGTTTTGTGGTTCACATACCGATGTGCGGTAAGTTATAAAGAATAGATTTAGTACAATTATTATAAAATTGAACTAGACTATATGCATATCATCTTAGTAAGATTTTGTGTTTACACTCATATTTCGTGTTATCATTCCTTTATTAACTCAAATATGTATGAATTTGGTGAACATTTAAGTCTCGAAAGAAAGTGTGTGTGTGTGTGTGTTTGTGTGAGGGAGAGAGAGAGAGACAGAATGGCGAAGCGATCACTTTTTATTAGGTCAATCAAAAGGCCAAATTTTAAATTAATACTTTAATTATACTTGTTCGTTTATATATAATTTATCAGAAAATCGTAAATTTTGTTTCGATGCTAAAATATAAAAAAGAGACTAGGTTACATCTTTATGGTTATACTATAATAAAAAAAAATTGTGAAGAAATAATTTATTTCACTAGTCTGTTTATCAAGTACTTAAGTAGCTAAATCATAATTGTTTTTTAAATATCATTTAGTATTTTTTCTTTCTTTCTTTTCTATTATTTCTTTCTTATCTATTCTTTCTTTTTTCTCTATTCTTTCTTTCTTCTCTATTCTTTCTTGGCCGAAAACGCATAAATGATGCTTTTCGTTTAATGCTGATGTTTATTTAGACGATGACCATTTACCAAAATGTGGTTCGTCTTTCCCTTTGTCGGTTAGTTACATAACTCATATTTCTGTAGCAACGATAGAATTCGAAGGCATGACGTCATAGATTATAAGATTCACTAATACAATCTTGATAAGAAAGTGGAACGCGTTTGTTAATTAATTTATTTAAATTCCGTTTCAGTTTTTATTGCCCACACAAATGCGTTTTATTTCTAAATTTTATTGCGTTCGTATAATTTGGAACCATTTTAGTTTGAAAATTTATAATGTTTTTGAACTGAACTCCCTGCTGGTTATCATTCGCAAATAAGCATTTAGACGGTCTCCACTTTATTAAGACTTCAAATGAAACTCCTTTATATTTGTGAGTGTATTATTAATTAACAAATTGTGAACATTCTTTATGAGTCGGTATAAAAAATTGAAAATACTTTTGTTATTTATTTTTACGAAAATTTACAAACTTGTTATAGTTATATCTATAGTATCGTATGATTTAAAACTTTGGACGGAGTGCATGTAGAGGCTAATATAGTTTTGTCGAAAAGCGTAAGTTTTTTTTGTAACTACTCGTTAAACGAATAAAATGTAAGAAAAATGGTTACCATCGTCCATGGATATCAGAAACACTTAAAATTGTAGTGATGGGTGACCTGCTAAGAAATAAAAAAAGAAATATAGCACTGTCTTAATTATACAGATTAAAAAAATCATTAACAACCGTTAGAGTACAGTCAAAGGCATAATAAAGAGATCAACATCATTTAGCTTTTAAATATAAATGCAGACAATTTAAGATATTCATTGAGAATGTAAAGCAACGGTTTGTTATATTTATAAACCTTTATTAAATTATATCTTTGATGTGCTACTAATTTTCAAATTAACGGCAGCTCACAAAAAGTAAAAATAAATGAATGTGAAAGGTGTCTGAAGTTTAAAAAAGTATTACTAAAACTGTATCCATAAGTTTAAAGTCGGCCATTTTAAACTTGCGGTTACATGCATTGTTGAAAGTGTTAAGTTCTTATCCGCATGTCTGATAAATCTGTGCGCGTTTGAATTCAGAATCGAATACATTCTGAATTTCGAATTGCGTTACACGAACATTCCAACTTCAAATTTTTGCATTTGAATTAATGTGATACTTTACACCTGCGTTTGAAACATTCGTGGTAATTTTAACGGCATTTATGTAGTCTTTTTTTTAAATAAAAACCGTTATATTCTTGCATTAGAATTCCTTGTGGTTATTATTGTCGGAAATCAAATAAGGGACCCCTCACTTTACAGACAGGGCCACTAACAACTAGGTTAAAAGTTCATCAATAAAGAATAATTGTAGATGAATTGATAAAATATGATAATAATAAAATTAAATGATTATCAAGAAACTTGGTCTATGGATCTGATAATTTTGAATTATAGTTATTACAATTTTAATGTCTTGGCCCTGTAATACCTGTAAAGTTAATAAAGGAAAACGTAAGCGAAGCGAAGAAAAATGAGACTAAAGCAAAATGAGACTAATCTCAATGTAAACTTTAGTGTAAACTACTAATAGCTTACACAATTAAATAATTATAAGCCTAATTTGAGTATTAATTACAGTAAAACAAAAACATTTTTTAGAACGAGACTAGTTTACAAAATAAAAAAGATTACAGGTGAAACCAAGCATTGGTAGTTTGTAGATATTAAATATCAGTTTAGATAAAAGCTTGAATTTAGTTTGTATTTTAATAAAGATGGCACAAAAAAATTAAAAAACCTAATAAGTTCACGAGTCACCATGTATCGAGTCTTCATTTATACGTTTTCAATATGGAGTCAAAAAACATTACTTAATAAATTTCCAAAAAACTTTGCACCTTAACAAAGTAAAGGTATAAAATAAATTCCGACCATAACCTGACCAAAATTGATATCTTTAATTGTATCGCTATTTAATTAGTATACCTATAAGATTCCGCGCCTACATGTGAACAAAAAGCTGTATACCAATTATTTACAGGCGTGTACCAGGTTTCTGTTTTAGGCAGTTGTATATGCCAGTACTTTTATTTTTTACCTGGGCGTGGTTGTACATACGATCATGTATTCATACGTGATATAAAAGGCTAATGATATTGTAAAGACGTTCCATATTTAAATTGTACAGTTTTGTACATAAGTTGTTTTTCGTTGTGCAAATAAAACGATGTCAATTGTATTCATGTAAATGATAGGATTGAATGTAGAATTGTTCAACGAATATTTTAATTAAGGAATGCAGTTTTGTGTCAGAAATAGCGATTCTATAGAATGTAGCTCCTTGGGCTTGTGTTAATTTTTTTACTCGTATCTATATTGGGGAATAGGCTCGAATGGCGACGCCTCGGAAACTGGAGTATTGAATTGTAGTGTCCGTGTAGAGTACTCTGTCGTCTCCTATACACACTTTAATAAGAGACACAGATAAACACATATAAGGTCGGTAGTTGGAGAGATAAATGAAACGATTGAGCACCGTAATAAGACAGCCCGTTATTAAACAAGACATCAGATAATATAAGATTAAACATTGAATTTATACCTCACACCTCCCTTATCGGAGAAAAAAAAATATTCTTACAATTTTTTTTGCAATATACTAGTACTAACACAAGTAGAAGAAATTTCATACAAGGGAAGTTGAAATGATGGATGCGCATCTCGGGGAATATATTATGTAGTTATCTGTGCAGATGTGGGATGAATTTACTCTATAAAAAGCGCGGGAAGAAGAGATTGCATGGGAAGAGTAGTGAGCAATCCGCGGCCCTTTGAACATTTTAAGATAAGATTTTTTATGTTTTTATAGCCATACACTGTGTCAAAACATAAAATAATACTACATTAAACAGCATTATGATACAAAAATTAAGCGAAAATTGAATTGTAACTTCTAAACATTAAGTAGATTTGAATAAGTTTATAATTATAATGCCAAACTATGTGTGGCCCTCAAGTATAAATCTAATTTCAAATTGGCCCTTTAATAAAAAGGTTGCTTACCCCTGGCCTAGAGTTTACTACCACGCTGCTCCATTTCGAGTTGGTGGAGATGAAGCTATCTATTTATCACTTATTTTCGGTGAAAATTATATAAAAAATTGTGATGATGTCATAAATTATACAGCTTAATGTCTTTGTAGCATTTGACTTTATTAAAAACATCCAGATATTGATATTAGATGGTGATTGATATCGAACAAATGACATTTTATTCCTAACAAAACTGTCAAAGAACAACGACAAACTTTTTACGATCACAGGGATAAATTTACAATAAAAAAAAAACAATTATAAAACCTCATAAATAAAAAAAAGATATATATACATATGTGTTTTAATATCCTGCATCTAGTTTCATTTAACGTTATGATTAAGTACGTTGAAAAAAATATTTTTATCAGTGGGGAATAAAGTGCTCTTTAAATTTTATTTAAAACTAGATGATCCAGCAAATGTTGTTTTGTCATATAAATTATTATTTGAGAACTATTTTTATAACCATAAAAATGGTTATAGTGCGTTAAACTTAAAAGCTAGACATATGCTGTCGCGTACTTTTATTTAGAGCTTTTAGAGGGGAACAATATTGTAGTACATGATTTTTTAGTATCTTTCACCGTTTACTCAGCGCACGCAAGGAAAGC
>DWJN01000166.1:0-29521 GCA_018248895.1 Carystus phorcus
GACACGAATTAACGGTTCGTTAGATATTCTGGGCAATAAAACTTGCGAGGTCTGGCGTGGTGTGGCGGTGCACCCACATGTTGGTTGTCTGTCACTTGCTGTGTGATCAACGAGTAACTAGTAACGACTGTATAGCGTTGAGGCGTCCAGACAAATCTGAACATAGGATTTTTGAATGCGTGCCCCTTGCCCGGCTTCTGCTAAGCTTTATTTTCATTAAAGTCCAGTTACTTTGCATTTTTTCTATTAAATTAAGATTTGTAGTAAACTAGTAGACCCGGCCACGCATTGCTGTGACTAGGGTTTACATACTCAATTTAGTAGACTAATTACCTTACCCCGCCATCTGTTAGAATCTTATGGAACTAATCCTTTGTAAGATATTAAATACATAATTTGCAATCAAATAATATTGCGACTTTAAATTGAGATGTAAGCTTTCCTATCTTTAAAGTTGGATGAAACTACACACGGTGTGCATAATTTGATTAAAATCGTTTAAGTATTTTATTGAGTCCATCGCGGACAAACACCGTGACATGTAATTTATATATATTAAGAAGATAATCTAAAACTTTAAAGAGGCGAGAGAATGTTTTATTATGTCTTATTAGTCGTCAAAAAACTTTTTTCTGAGGATTCTTTAAATAGATTTATCTTTTGTATTTGTGCACTGTATTTCTGAAATACTGCAGTGAAATCTGATTTTGAGATTAGCGCCAAAAACCGTAACCACAAACAGACAATTTTTTTTTAATTACTACTATGAATAGAATATTACTTGTTACACACTGTGAATATATGTCACTAATACTTTTTCTCTAATATCCTGCTACAGACGATCAATATGTTATTATATGTATAAATAGATGTATATAGGTACAATTATTTTAAGCAGTTTTTCGATTATAAGGTTTATTTATAATATGAAGGATATCGTTTATAGCAAACGATACAACATCGTCACCCACTCAGGACAGGTCCCCGAGATCGAATAACATTATTGGCACTCGCTGACTCCAACACGTTTGCGTCTGCTAGTTAACGATTGATTACGAACGGACAGATTGCTAGTAAATGTTTATCTATCGAAAGTGATCTTTTAAAAGGACAGATTCAAATAGTCTTGTACAGTTACACACAAAAATAGTGACAGTCGCAAATGAAATTTGAGTAACATAGAAGATTAAAAACTGATTTGACTGATCATTTTGTAATGTCAGTTTTTCTGGTATACTTACACTCTCGCACGAGAAAGTTAAAGTTTAAATCATGTTAACGATGAGTTCGTATTTCTATTCTTGGTCTAAATTTGTGTTTTGTATTGTATTGTCCATGGCACCCACAACTCAGGGCAATAGTGTGGGGTTATCAATGTGTACCGTTATTCATTTATTAATGTGAGTTATTATTGTGAGTTCTGTTTTATGAATAAATGTGTATTACAGTTTACCTTCTAATAAAGGAATCTGATCTTCCTTCTAACAAAAGGAAAGAATTCATTCGTGTTGTCTTAAAGACTCTCTTCTGCCGCCTTCTACGACATCTTGGTCGGAGGAGATTGGGGTCTGAATTCTAAGCTGTTCCAACACGCCCCAATACTTTCATTCTTCTCTCTTCAACACTAACTATCAGTGGTATGTTTAGTGTCTAATATCTAAAGGCGATGGTGACCAAATACATGACGTGATCATTTCTCCAGCGGTCACTTATCTAACTCCTGACCGCCGATGTTGCTTAACTCTGTCAATTAATTTACTTCATTGTATTGTACTGACGTGAATAGGTAATGACTTTCCTGTTACGTCACGTCAACAGCCAATGTTTGTTTTGTAACAGAATTCAGTTTAGTCTGCAAAACTGTTTTTTCATTTCCCCGACAAGACTGGCCGCTTTTTCTAATTCAGTTTTTCTATACCCACTACAATAAACATTAGTTCTATTTGTTCTGTAATCCTAGCGTAAACGAGGTCAAACTGTAAAGTAAAAAACACTTGCATTACATTTAATAATCTTGAATACTAAACGCCTAGCTTCATTACAAAACTTAAATTTTTCTGCTGTATAAAATCGAATGAATGACCTTAGGACACTTATTCATAATTTACTAACACAAGACCGATTGGGTAATGTCATAAATATCTCAGTTAATTGACTCATTCAGCGTTGTAAACTATGATGTGTACGCTAATTACTAAGTATTGTAATGTATTTCCCAAGACTTCCTTTATGCGTTTTACCCTTTACGAACTTATATTTAATTATATTCGGTAAGTGATAGTTTCCGAAGCAAAACATAAACTTGGATAAAATCATTTTTTTTGTTTATTAAATCGCATAAATGCCATAAGGCTAAGCTTATATTGAAAGGTCTATTAATCGACATAAAATTTCATATAAAAAATAACGATATTAAAAGGAACAATTTTTCACTAATATTGGGACTTGGTCATTATTTAACATAATATTTTTATTTACGCAACAAGCGAGTTTGCGGTTCAATGCACGAATTTTTATAATATTCTGCAAACGAAATGTTTACGGAACGGAATACTGATATATCTTTAAAAATATTAACTCTTAGTATAATTAAACTCTTCGGAAGCTCGGTAATACGTGCCGTATTATCTATATAGGATAAAGATAAAGGTACGACGAAAAGATTAGTATTACGGAAGTAAGAAACACGATAAAATAATGAGCTCGAGCCTTCGCGAGTCCACAGATGTAGCGAGCACCTCGGTAGCTAGGTGTCGTCCGTTGAACCAAATGCGACGAATCGATACCAGTCTTGCTTTATTGCGATTTCTCACTATGCTGTTCTCGTAAAACCTTTCAAAGTCACGATATATATCTTATATATATGCTTAGCATATTAGTAGGTATACTTTGAAAGGTTTTACGAGGTAAATATACACATCACGTTAATTTAAATTTAATTCGTTAATTATGAAAACGATAGGTACTTAGTTAAACTATAAAAGGAATGCTCTAATATTAAGTCTAAGTAATAATGGTTTTGGGTTTAATTGCACTTGAGAATCTAAGATAATGTTTGTGATGCGAAACGAGGGGGAATTATTACTACAATTATATATAGGTCATATAAAAGTAAATACACATTTTTGAATTGGACATACATCATTTTTATTACTTATTTCGCATTTAATGTTATATGTGTAGTTATTCTTTCACAGCGCTGTTCTACCACATTTAGTTTTAACCTGTGTAAAGATTTATTTAAAGATCTTTTAACGAACCAGTTAAGCCGTCGTAAACAAAACGCACTTAAAAAAAATAAGTCACTAATTATTAATTTGAAATTTAAAGACATTTTCAAAGTCAAATTTTATTATTCATTTATGACATTAGAGATTCCCTGTATTTAGTAAAAGCTCTGTATTTAGCCAAAATGTTTTTAAATACTTATAATAAAACTGAAATGGTTTCGAATCAATCTCATACTTACAATTGAAAGTGGCTTATAAATATAAAATAAAAAATAAAGTATCTTCTAATGCGTCAATAACAACTTTATTATCATACTGTAAAAAGTTATAATTGTAAGTACAAATAGTATTATGATCTCTATCATTGAAAACTTATGACTCAATGTGTCACTTTCAATATGTCAGTATTTCAATGATTTTTCAATTAGCGAACTACCTAGCAAAGTAATTACTTTGTTAAAGAGATCGTTATGATATGATTTCGACATAAACATTGTATTTGGGCCACAGATAAATGATATGCTGTTATATTAGCTAATCGGATATATACCTAACATTAAAAATATACCATAATAATATATAAAATAGAATACATAGTCATCTGTACCCCTGTATTTAATACGTTTCATTCATTATAGACATTTTTTGGTATCAAAAACCTTAATGTAGTACCTTAATGTAGTACCTACCTATTTTATTGTATTCAGAACATTAATAAGCACCCATTCTTTTATGTTTTGAAGAGTTCAATATTTTTTTATCACAAACAAATATACCTATGAGAAAAACATTGGTCGAAGCGGACCATAATGATTCTTTAGAATTCTTTCCCAAAAGGAAAATATCATAAGAATTTGAAACACATCCAAAAGACAACGGCTATAAGATCGTTCAAAGTTCTTTTTTAAATCAATTAGTAGAAATTGTAAACTTAATCCACATTTTAAATGAATGCTTCCCTATTAGCTATCTTTGTATACTTACGGTGATAAGAAAATACCAAAAAGTACAAAAGTAAATTGCCTTTTTTCATTGTTCTTTCTTATCAGTTTAGTAATCCATTTCTTTAATTACTACTAGGTAATTGTCTAAACGGATTTACTCAACAATGTTATTATTCATATTCATGTTACACAGAAATCATTATCCTATTTTATTATTCGCTCCATTGCACACGGTCAGCGCACATTGGTTTGAGTACTTATGTATATAAAAAAACATTTGTCAGCATTTAATGGACAAAAAAGGTTTCTTGGAATCGTTTAGACAAAAACTGTACAAATATGAGTCGTTCGTACTTATGACCATCGTGACGTGTTCATCGTTCAACGGGCAGGTATAACGTTAAAAACACGTAAAATAGATACATAATTCATTTAAAATTCACTTAGTTTTTGTATTATTTATTAGTATTATTAAACGTAATTTCTAATCCAGGTTTTGAACTACATATCAAATTAATACTTTAAAGAAATTAGTATATACATATTTAGTAACGAAGAATCTGAACTTTCAAATACATAGCGCCATCTAGCGTCGAGTAGATGGAACAGAAAAGCTCTGCGGAGCTAACCTCTTCTAATGTAACAACTTTTTAGTTTCCATCTATACGGTTACAGTTTACAAAAATAACTTAATATTATTAGATTTTTGTTTTGATATTTATTATAAATTGCACATACAAATTAGTAACCTTTATACGTAAAACATATTTTTTCAATGTAACGTTTTTACATTTGACTTATGGGTATTAACCATATCCACCCTTCCGAAGTAAAGTTTTAGTGAAAGATGTCTGTAACAACCAATCAACAACCGACAATCTTAACTGTGTCAAGAGCTGAGATGAGATATTTGCTAAAGATAAGAAAACCACGTCGCTACGTGAGGATGATGAAAAGATACGCTTCCGTCAATGTTGATATACGTAACTCGTTTTATTGGTTATTTCACAATAATACCGAATATATTTTCTGTGCTTATATTTATCAATCTAATATTGTAAATAGTTTGTAAAGATAATGAGAGAAAAACATAATTATGTGGTGTAACATGGGGTTATATTTCACACTGATATATATAAATTATATAATTGATATTTTATTTTCCTGTTTTATAATTAGAAATTTAGACGTCACGATTTTAGCCGTCGCTATTTACCTTTAAGCCCTATGATGTGATATATATATTTTTTTGCAAATATTTTTTACAATAGAATACTAAAAGAGGAATTATATATTCAAATGGACGAAACCGTTATTTAAAATTTAGCCTTTAGTAGACTAAAAATTACTAAAGATCCTTAAACGCTTAAAATAAAAACAATAAAATAAAACTAAAAAAAAACTTGCTTGCATTCTTTACAGAGTTGTAATGATAAAGGGAAACAGCAATACTTATATTATAGGAGATAAATAGCTATACAATACATATAAATATTACAAGTAAACAAATTAAATATACAAACTGTTATAATTTATGTTTCTAACACTTATTGGGTAGTTAATTATAAACGAACGTCATTATATGAAACCTAAACATTCGATGTATAACCATTGTACATGTCCGGCCCAACGGTCGAACCTTGATTAATCAATCAATATTAAATGTACGTAAATACACGTCGCCCTATTTACATAGCGAACTGCCTATTGATATTCTCTAGGTGATATGTTTTATTAAATACTACTGTTATTGCAGTTCCGTTTATAGTTTCCGTTTATATTTGCTTATATTATACTCGTAGGTAGATACATAGTTTTCTTACGTATGAAATGGTACAATATAGATATTATGTACTTACAATATCATGATAAATAAAGGTCTATTGCATTAATGATTGTGTCGGCAATAATTTTCTAGCTAAGCTAATATTGACGTTATAATACATAATTATATTATTATATGCTATATTGCGTTATTATTATTATTGTCGCAGGTCGTAGCATATACTAATAATATAAAGCCGAAGAGTTTGTTTGCTTGCTTGTTTGTTTGTTTGATTGATTGATTGAACGCGCTAATCTCAGGAACTACTGAACCGATTTGAAAAATTATTTTAGTGTAAGATAGTCCACTTATGGAGGAGGGCTATAGGCTCTATAACATAGCGCTAAGATGAGTAGGAGAGGAGCAGCAATACGAAATATTTCGAAAACGGTAAAATTTAGAGTTTTCCTTGCGTTCGCTAAGTAAACTGTAAAAGTTACTCAAAAATCATGTGTTGCAATATTGTTCCTCTCTAAAAGTTCTAAATAAAAGTCCGCGACGTTATATGTCTAGCTTTTAGAGTTAACCCACTATAACCATATTTATGTTTATCAAAATAGGTCTAAGATAATAATTTATATGGCAAAACAACGCTTGTAGGGGTCAGCTAGTTCGTATATAAACATTACCTGAATAGACTCATTAGTGAACTGGCAATTTATTCTCTCAGTAAATCTAAGTGTTACTTACGTTATTACTATCAGTGTACGATAGCTTTAAAGCTTGTTAATATACGGTTGTTAATTGCAAATTTCCTTTTCTGTCTGTTAACATTTGTTAACTGTTTTTTTTTTTCTTTTAAAATATATTCTATTTGACTTTAACTGTCAATGGCACTGAAAGATATTGATTATATTTGTTAACAAACTTCAAAAGGGAAATAGTTATAACGAGCCTTTAACTAAACTAGTAAGAGAACATTACTGTCATACTCAAATACACTCGTGATCAAAATGGGTGTCCAAAGAATTTTAAATTAATAAAAAAAAAGGAAGATAATTTCTACAAACACGAGAAATGTTAATCGAAACTACCCTTTCACTTCAGAAGACTACGGAAAGCGGCAAAACCTCTGAAAATGTGTCCCTACCTATTGTTAAACATAGGTCTCGCTATATATGACTGTATATAAAATTTTAACTACTATTTCGTATTTATACGTTGCTCAGCAGGCACCATGAGTAGTGGAAGTTGATTGCGCACGAGTCGAGTGATACTTGTATGTAGGTATAGAGGTTTTAAACATTAGTTTACGTTAATCATTTATATGTAAGCACTTATTAACAATCTCGCCCTTATTTTATCTATCAATCCTGTGTTTTTATAACGTGACATGTTATGTAATAATCAATATGTATAACCGTTTTTATTTGTTTGTCGCAGTGTTCGGCATCGATTCCCCGCTGGGGCTGTTCCCGCCCGGCATGGAGCACAAGATGTACCCACTAATGGACGTGGAGCATCGTGCCCCACCGCTCGACGCGCAGCTTTTCACCAATGTCAAAAAGAAATGTGAGTACACGGATACAAGTAGTATTTTATAAGTCTACGAGCGGCTTCGCACGCGTTAAGAAACTTTCATCCCCCATTTTATCTTCTTGGGGGTAGAATTGATCAAAATTCTTTCTTAGCGGATGCCTACGTCATAACATCTACGTGCATGCCAAATTTCAGTCCGATCCATCCAGTGGTTTGGGCTGTGCGTTGATAGATCAGTATGTCAGTTAGTCAGTTTGAGTTATATGTATATATTTAGATTGCGCAGGTATAGCAAGCCCCGGGTTCTTTCGTGGTGAAGAAGCCGTCAAACGACTTGTGTGACGCCTGGAGACTCGAAAGCTTTATAAATACTACCTTTCTTTTTTGGACGACAATGCATAAGTGATGTATTTTGTCTCCTTAATATTCATGGGCGGCGGTGATCACTTATTATTTATCTGAGCAATCGAGCTGTCGAAATTGAGTTCTATAAACGATAGTGAGGACGTGTGTGATCTATAAACGATATAATCTACACGATCTGACATTATAATGTCTAAAAACATAAAGCTCTTTAATCAAAGAGACGTTTTAAAGATATACTAGATGACTTACTGAGAAACTAAAATAAATAAAATTGCAATAATTGGCCGTAATTAATTAAACTCCGACAATCGCAGACTTTAATAACCACAAACTAACGCATAAAACCATGCTCGTCTGAACTGAATGCATGCTTTAGAACATTAAGCATAACGTATCGCATTCGATAGGGAGCAACAATAGCGAGCCAATAATAGTAATGCGCAATGGAACCGCATCACACATCTCCGCTCTCGCAATCGCATCGCAAAATGTTAAACGACCATTGTTTCCCACTGAATGTTTATTAAGACGATCTGATAGCGTATCGTAGGGAGCGGAGTCTAACGTGTCGTATACTCAATGGTGGACGTGCGACGGCGACACAATAGTCGCCGATCGATTAGCGCCCATCGTTCGACGTCACGCGTGGACATCGCTGGAACGCTTGTTTTACGTTAAACAAACGGTCAGTTTAGTGATGGGTAAATTTTTGGAACATGGAAATCTCCGTTCGTTTTACAGAAATATGCTTACTGTACTAAGTATGTGATTTTACAGTGAAAGTATCATGTTTAACTATAGTAGAGGTATTGGAAGAACATGTTTATTTCTTTTTTACTTCCGATTTTTTTCCAAAAATATATTTGTTTCTTTTTTTCCTTCCAATTCCGTGACAATCATTGATTGCACTCGTCTTTATTGTCATACTACTCAGAAATTAGATTGTAGATATGCTTGAAGACCGTGCACTCTCTGCCAGATTTGATCCGTTTAGATCTAAGACATAATTTTACAATTACAGAAGTTGATCGGCCTCTTTGGTGCTAGAATATATCATAAGAATATCCTATGAGTCGTAATTTAATAAACAACGGTTACACACTCATACTCCACACTGGATGTCTTAAGGGAGAGTTAAACAATACGTTACTAATAAGCACCGCTCGAGAACAAACATTTATGGTTCACACAAAAGTTTGTCCCAAGAACCAGACTCCTCAACCACGGGCCAACAATCAACTGGGCTACGGAGTTGTGATGAGAAGCTCGAAAGAATAGGAAGTAGTCCCGTAGCCGACGAAGTGAGGTTAATTGCGTCAAAGTAAATTTTATTTACACCCAAAGCATACATGTCGACGAATTCTGAATATTTGGAGACTGTTCGTCGTAATGGTATTGATGATGTTAATCCATGTGATATTTGACTTAAAATTACTTATTCTTTAACGTATTTACAACTACTTAAAAGTAAAACAACGTTTTCTAATTGTTGTAAGCTACTGCATCCTTTTATTATCGTAATCCAAAAGCTATTTTAAACGAATTTTCTGGATCGTAAATCTCCAGGATAAAGTACGTCGTTGAATCCAGACAAAAATACGTAGTATGACACCCATATGAATAAATGAATTTTAATTGGAGTGAGATAGTTAGCCCATACAGCTATGCATTACTGCGTCCGCGATATGCTAACGACCGCCTCCCGGTGGGGAACGTCTTTTAATTTTCCACTGCAAACCGCCCTCGCGTGATCCGCGACGACTATTAAAAGAAAAACTAATTTCCATAATAAAATATCAGTCCGGGCCGCAATCCGAACGGTTCCTCGAATTATCTGATCGGAATCGAGTTAACGTGATCCGACGAAATTATAAAACTATAAAGTTGCGCGGGGCGACGTCGCCGGCGTATGTATGTCTGCTTTTCTTTTTGACAAATCGACGTAATAGTCGCGTGCCCGGGCCGAATTAATGACGAACGGCGTGTCGCCGCAACCGCTCATTCGTCGTATGTCGACCGCCGTACGACCGCCGCCTCCGCCAAAACACGGTTATTAGATAGCTGTGCATTCGGTAATCGGCAACGTCGGCGACACGGCACATGTCGTGCGCGGCTGCACTCGTAAATAACTAAACTTTAACCCGTAATGTAATTAGCGGGCTTGACGTCTCGCTACACGAAACCGAAACTTTTACTGATTTAACGTTTGTCCCCAGGGAGGCCGAAGGGGCAGCACAGTGCGCCCCGGGGAGGCCCGCCTCGATCGTGGACGAACGCGGAACTGACGGAAGCGTTGCAACACGTCTGGAACAAGAAGATGACGACGAGCCAGGCGTCGCGAATCTTCGGCATCCCGTACAACTCGCTCCTCATGTACGTGCGCGGTAAATACGGCAAGAGTCTCAAGCTCGAGCAGCTGAGGAAGGACTGCATCGGCGGCCCGCTCGACGTCCTCAACCTCAACTCCGGCAACAACAACAACAACCACCCGAACAAGCACCAACACGACAAGGACGACCATCAGAACGCGAACCAGCGGCCGGCCAGCTCGGAGCCGGACATCGCCTCCAACCCGATGTTCAACCCGTTCCAGCAAGGGTTCTACCCGGAGTTCCCGCCCGGGTTTCCGATGCCGCTCAATATGCTGCACCTTCTCCCGCCGAGCGAGAAGGCGCGGGAGCTGTACCAGTCGATGCCGATGGCGTTGGACTCGCTGTCGGGGGTCACTAAGGAGGAGGATTGCAAGAGCGATCGGTCGAAGGAGAACTCCGCCGATGAGGAAGGCGACACATACCGCGCCCCGCACCCGCCGCACCCGCCCGACTCCCGCACGCTACTCCACCACAACGGGCAAGACTAGGCCCGACACTAGCTGAAGCGTCTTCACTGCAACGTACCTTTCCTCATTCTCAGCCCTTGTACGTCTTCTCTGATACTCGATCGGTTCGAGATGCAGGGCCTTTTCGGACGCAAGCCGCGTGGGTACGCTACGAGTGGAAGGCAACTGTGAATCTGAAATTTTATCAGTGTATAACGCACTGTTATGCTTAAAGAAATATTTTGTGCAATACTCCACCTTGTCCACGAGTACACGGAGGGAATTTCAGATGCATTAGGTTTAAATTTATAATTATTTACATCACAATTATTTAAAAACCTTCGGAGCTCGGCAGCGAGCGACGTCCACGTTTAAATTAGTTAAATTTATATCTAAAGATGTGTTAATATTGTAAATGTATATTTAATGTCGCGTAAGTGATAGGCGATAATTTATTTGGAAGGAGTGCAATAAGTATGAAAGGTGTTGTGATCGTTATAGTTTGTCGCGTCGCGTCGGCGCGGCGATGTGTTCGTGATCTTTGTTGTTGACATTCCATTCAGACATTCCCTCTTATTATTATTTTTAGATGTAATTCCATATCACTTAGGTATCTACGATTTTTCTTAGGAAAAGTCATTCTCTGATGGATTCTTGCCTGTATTATTATCTTCTCTGTTAATATGATTCCAATGTAGATATATGTTACATGTGCGAGTTGACTTCTGCATTTCACCAAAGTTTGTAAAATATTTCGTAATAATAGTTATATATTCGATGGTAAACAATTTTAAATGTATATAGTTATCGATAAATTAATTGGAATTAAATTTGAATTAACC
This sequence comes from Carystus phorcus, assembly GCA_018248895.1. Taxonomy (NCBI): domain Eukaryota; kingdom Metazoa; phylum Arthropoda; class Insecta; order Lepidoptera; family Hesperiidae; genus Carystus; species Carystus phorcus. Next base: position 11,505 of record DWJN01000166.1, read on the forward strand.
ATTAAATAAGCGGACATTAAGTGTCTAAAATGGTAAATAGTAGTGTATTTGTAATTGTTGTAGTATTAGTGAAGTAACAGTGAACTGTTAGACATCGACATGTCGATAGATGACGCAGACTCGTCATGAGGGGATTCGCGACGCACTAGTCACACGCACACAAACACACGGTAGTTATAAATAATCCTTTTACAATCAATTTATTCCAAATTCCTCACAACAATATCCCGTTCCAAAATTAAATTAATGAAGCGTCATTAGACATAATTTGAACTTCGAATCCGATTAGTGTACAAGGAAAACGGGTGTACAGCCTATCGTATAACGGAAAAAGCGCCAAGAAACAATGCAGTATCCGAATACCATGTACATCACGGACGAGGTTCGACGATACCGATGCGGAGTTCGTGATTCCGCGGCTCGGACGAATCCGTAACTATTCGGGTGGTCCCGATCGCATCGTGACGTAAGCAGTTTTATGATTACAGATTACAAAAACAAAGACTATAACATTATCAATAATAACAGCAGGAACGAAGCAGGACAGTGCGCGCCAGGTTTAGACAAATAAAGTATCTGCACTCAATGTTCAAATAAAAAGGAGCTTTCAAGATTTTAGTGAATATTAAAGTTAGAGTAATCGAGGTTCGATCCTATCTGGCTTTAGATAATTGTATACAATAACTTCTTAACAAATTAGATGTACCCAGCGTGGATGGATCGCGAGTCGTAACCTTTACATTTGTACATAGAGTTAGTTTACACATCACTATTGTTTTACAATGTTTCGTATGAAACAGTATACATTTCTAAATGTCTCTTTTACGATGAGTTTATAGAAAATTTGATGGAACCACTCACATTGATTCATAGCGACTTCCGCGGATAAATCGTGAACTTAACGAATTAAAATAACTTAGTCGTCGGTACATTTTACGGGACTCTCACTGGACAACTCTAACTGAAGACTGAACACTATTTACGACTCTATTTTGTATAATTGTACACGTATCACGTATCACAATATCTCTGGCCAGCGACGAGCGTGCAGTAGTCTCACACCTAGTGTCACGTCATTAACAATATTATCATTACAGGGATTTTATATATTAACGAATTGTATTGAATATGTACCTATAGTTTTACAGATCAAATGTTTATTGCTTTTTGTATAGTTTCGTTTCGCTAAGTCGAGTTACCGGGGAGTCGACGAGTCGATTTCGATTTAAACACATTGCACTTCAACAAGTGGTATTGCAAATTCGCGCATAATCTTTTGTAAATAAGGTTGTACGACGTGTAGACAATTATTGATGTTCATTTCATGACGTCTTCACTCGAAGAGGTAAGTAAAATGTTAAGTACATGTGCCAAAAATTTAATTCGATTTAATCTGTATTCTGTATCGGCAATCGTCCCTTGCGTGATATGATATTATTTGTGGCCTGTCGGTTTTGTTGTTGGTTTTACTTCGTTCAAGTAACCATACCCATGTGTGACTTGTGATTGCAGATGTCGTCGGTTTGTAGATTTTACCTAATTCGTACAAATTCAGCAGTATTAGAGTGATTTTGTTAAAGTTTTAATTGAGACGTTTTAATTAAGTTTTGTTATTTGTTAATGATATGTGCGACGATTGATGAAATTTTTATTATTATGAGCACTTTTATTGACTTATTTAATTAATGTACAGAGCGCGGAGTACGCAGTATGGAGCTGTTTCTTTGTTAGCGAGGCGCTAGTAGTAACGTCGATACTTTACCGCTGCACGGGCCCAACCCTACGCGTCGATGTTTATTTTCGATAAAATCTCAATAGAATCTCTTTATAATTAAATACTACTCTACGGCACCGTTATCATTGTAAGTATAAACATATAATATATTAAAATAATTTTTATCAGGAGCCAAATGTAAGGACGTAAAGTGTAATAGATACATACATTTTAAGACATTACAATATTTTAGTTGATAAAACATGTGATTGTGTTATGTTAGTAAATTCAAATATTTAGTTCCTTCACTTTTGTTACGAGTATTTATAAATTGTAATTGAAATGATTTAGCTCTTAGAATAATTATTGTTCTCTCCGATAAAGAGTATAATTAATTATAAGTTGTGTAATTTAATTTGTTGTATTTTGCCTAATATAATGACAAATTAAATTAAATGATATCGTTACATTAGGATGTAAAAAAGATTATCTATTTGATCTTAAATAATACGAAGAAATATTTATGTTCTAGTACCATTCTATCGTGTAATTGAAATTGAAATGATGGAGCGATGTAGTAAAATTCGTTTACGGTCACCGACGTAAAGTGTAAAAAATAAAAATATGAAATACCGCTTCGCTGTTTCATTGTGCCGACTGCCTTTCGCCGACGAACCACCGACATTTTTTCCAGTCCGACGTTCCGTGGAAACCGTGTCCGTAGCTAAACGTACACTCCTCTATTTATCATGTATCCCGAGCTATCGGATCTAAAAAGCTGTGACAAACTATATAAAATAAGTTGCCAAGCCAAGATTGCTTCGTACAGAACACTACTGTTACCTACTATAGAATATATACGAATAATATTGCTTCTCCTGAAGTCATCAGAAAGCTGCGAAAATATCTTAATCTTCTAGTGCGAGGATGGCGAACCAACAGCTCACGTCGAAGTGTTTGTGAGAACCAACTTCAAATAAAATAATTTGATTTGTTGCCACGCGATACTATTTTGCACACATCACTGATTAAAAACGTCCTACTTTTTATGATATTTCAAATAAAACACAGATTCATTATCACATGAACTTATACCCTTTTATTTTCAGTTTTATTAATTTAATACAATTTATAAATACAAAAATTATACACTAACGACAACGGTGGATGCTGATCGCTCACAGAAACGTTTTCAAACATTAAATTGAGCAATTTATTGCAAGCAGATTATACATTTATCGTATATATGCCACAGTTAAAACAAATCAATGTAACGACATACATACAGATCAATTATTCATACATTTCTTAGACTAACGAGGAGAAAAGACAGAACATTTCAAAAGGTTCCACAGTTACAGATGTATCTCCATTAACTGTGATGATATGAAAACAATATATTATTATATAACAACAAATATATTTTATGTGTGTGCGTGCTTAAGAATTAACCAATTGGCCATCTTGAGCTCTCCGCCATATTTAATTTAAATTGACGTTTTATAATCATGCTTTATCATATGAATAAAATTTGAGCTCGATGACTAAAACACACCATAAATAAATATTTATTACATTATTGGTCTCTTGCCCAATAGGCAGGGTAATTAGCAAAAGATCGTGTATTGGTTTTTAAGCTGCATATTAACATTTGTAACTGTGAAATTACAAGAACTTGAAAAATTCAGTCGGCTCTGTCTTTATAACAGCCATTCTCTATGAGCGAATGAGATAGATATAATATCTCAGTAATTACAAGAAAAATCCATATTTTAACCTCGTTTATCTGTATTCAATTACTTCTATCGCCACACAATAGGCTTCACTATTATAGTAACAATAAAATACCAAATCTCATCTAATACAAATAATTTAATCAACTTACATATTCTGTCTGAAACACATTAATCTAATAATTCATTCAATCAAATTACTTAATAATGTATGCAATTGAAATGAGTTTTAACTGTTACATATAAACTATCATTGATATAGAGAAACACTTGCAGTCGTCTTGATATCAAATGTACATTTAAAAATACAATAATATCTCAGATTTGGAGAACTGGCAAGAAAAAATCATTACTTTATGCCCAATAATTTTATAACTATTTTAATATGATGAATAAAATCATATCACAACCACATAATCATTCTATTTTGAATTATTTTATTTCATACTATCAATTATAAATGACTAATGATACATTAGTAATGTTAATTAAACTTTGGATACAATTAGAACATGAGAAAGAGAGAAAAAGTTTATTTCACTAATTAATGAATTAGTTAAAGTTGGATAATCAAATTAATATAGAAATAAGGTTAACAAATAATATACTTAATAATGCGGTCAAGTTCAAAACCACTTTTTTACGTTAAAAACAATCTAATGCAATATTCAAACCAAAATGTAATCAACAAACTAAATTTCAATACAAGAAAATTCCATGTAAGTAAATGAACTGAGATTGTCTGTTACGACAAAGAGAGTTACCAATTTAAGAAATAGATATAATATTATATTTAGAAATATATATAAACAAGATACAAATAAGCAATGATAACTATATTCAATATGGTGCTTAAAAAATGTACCAAATTCCATATCTAACTTCCAAAATTTTGTTGCTACAAAATTACTAATACCATGTTTATAAAACATAATGATCAGAGTCGCACCAAACTTGATGGCTTCTCTTAGCCGATATCTAAATAATGAAACCGATACTTAAATAATGAGAATTGTCTTGTTATATACCTGTAAATAATATTTGCATATAAAACTGCAAGTGTTTCCCGATATAACACACATCCTCACAAGTGTATCCCCGATACATAATTCCAACACCATCTTTGTTACGTGCACACTGTACATCCGATGACTATCACAACATTACACTTATCATCAAAAAGACAAATAGTTATAAAATGGCAGTGACAGGGTGTTCTAGTAAACATTTTTATATAATGGTCATTCTTACAAGTAATTTCTTCCACTGCGCCCACCAAACTATAACATTAAATTATTCTTATTATTAGCTCTACGATAAGTTTACCTTAGATTGTCGTTGATATACTCTCAAATGTATTATTAATTATTAATATGGAAAACAAGGGCAAATTTTGAGAGTTAATTTTGTGAGATTTGCATCTATAAACAAATAATCAGGGTTTATGAAATAGAAGAAAATTAACAAGTTATTCATGTGTTCGAACATTAATAGAATTCGTATTTTCAAAGGTAAAAAATAAATGTTCAAATCAAAGCAGAGTTCAGATAGAAAAAATACATTCAAATGAATTTTGACCGAGAACAATTTAAGGCATCACTTATCTATTTCTTATTTATCTTCCTATGGCAATAGTAAATTCTTTGATTATAGGTACATTATATTACAAGATTCCTTCTCGGAAATAGGGTAACTATTTAATTATATCAGTTGAGTTTGTTACTTACATATCACACAGTGTTATAGAATAGAGAAACTTGAGTGTTGCACACATACGTAACATATAAACATGGATTTTACATGCGTTGCATGCAAATATCAACTGAAAATTACTAAGAATAAGGATCATTTTAGAAGTTACAAAAATAACGCGGGTTTTTACTGATTGATTATGCAAGTTATTTAAAAAGTATACAGTTTTATATAATTTTCGTGCCAGTATTTAAGTAGATATAGATACGTTGGCCTCGAGATAAAAATATATATTTATGTATGTTTATTTTTCTATTTTTTACATTATTATAAAGGAACCAGTGTTTGTATTTGTACGAGTTAATCCCAGAATGTTTTGTTACATTAGATATACGTTTCAAGATTAAATCTTTTCGTGTTTGCGATTAGTTTTGGCTGGATACGAGCGAAGACGGAAATAAACAGTTTCGATTTAAAGTTAAATTAATATTATTAATAAATAATAGTACAAATGTGAGAAAATCTCGAAATAAAGTTTAGGCACTAATCATTTTTCTAGCGGATAGTTTAAAATACATTATAACCATTTGAACATATCTACAGATTAACATAGGCCAGCGCATCTTTTTAACGTCATTACAAACGCTAATATACAGTAATAACTAGAATAACTGATAATGGGTATATAAGAATAAACCTTAAGGGTACTTAAGTACACAGAAAGTTTTGCGATTATCGCATATTTGGTGAAACATAACCAAAATTAAAAGTCAAAATATAAAAAAGGAGTAAACGTTGAATTAACTTCTTTAAAGTTCTAAATAGATGACGCTCATAGAGATTGAGACGACAGTAACATTTCTTTTGAAATTTACAAGTTTAAACTATTAAAAATGTTGCTACATTAATCGTTTTTTTTACATTTTAAAGCGTATTCCCAGCGGTGAAAGTGATGTTTAGGGTTTCATTACAAAAAAGAAACAAAATCCATTATCTAGTTGCTGCCAATGTAACGTTGTTTCTAAAATAATACTAAACTTCATCACAAACGTTATGGAATTCCGTCAAATTGCATAATGCGAAATCTAGCTTTTATACTATAAATGGCGTAAAAGCCATTATAAAAATCTAATTTGAATATTCGTTGCGATAATTCACAAGGTTATGAAAGACATTTAAATTTGATAAACGTTAGGTAAGGTATTGTCTATATTCTACATATTTAATAAACAAATTTTTTAATTTCTGACATCTTTTTTAAATTAATAATTGTCTTGTTTGATATTATCGTTAACAGCTACGCGTTGTGGAGAAATTGGCATATTACCTTCTACTAAATAAGACCTGATGTAAGTAGACCTGCCTTATATTATAATAACAATGAGTTATGTAATAATTCATATGGTAAGAAAGGTAATAAGGTAATTTTGTCGAGTCGATCCAAATCAATTAGATTCAAATTCCAACTATAAAAAAAATAACTTAGTATTAAATACCTTACATTTTTAACTTAAAACACGTAAATTTTAAATATGTGTATTTTTTTAATTTACCGAGCTGTGAAATATGAACTTTACCTATATGTACGAGATGCTATTAGAATATTTACCAAAAATATTTCTCTATATTCACCACATGTAACTTTAGTTCCGTGTCTACAATATAGCTATCACGATATTCATAATTGTTATGTTGTTGTTATAGCTATAACAATATTTAGAAGCAAGATTTATGGATTTTTCGTAATTTATATTAACAGACATTAACATTTATTTCATACCAATCAGATTCTCTAAAATAATGTTTATACTAAATGTTAAGTAAGTATTAGTTTTATTCTAGGGTTAGCAAAATTTAAATAGCAATGTTATATAGATTCTTACAAAAAAGTACTGAACAAGAGCAATGTTAACGCTGAAATGTTCCAATTAAAATTTAACCTAAATCAGCGCAGTAATACTTGATAATATTTTTGTCCCTCTAACAAGTAAGAACAAGTGGGACATAAACATTCTAATCGCGTCACTCCACTAACGCAACTACGCACGTGCCGTCAGGTGCAATGTAACACATTCGCAAGTTTCTAAGTAATATGAACACTAAAAAATTCAAAAGACTATAAAGTAACAAAGTTTCAATATTAAGTAACTGTCAAATCGTTCGATAGTTATATATTTATCAAATCATAAGAAACAAAAATGTATACATAATTATGAAACAATTTGACGATTACTTAATTTTGTAACTAAGCCCATTTACTTTCTATAGTATCTGTGTTTTTATTAATTTGAAACTTATCAATTATACATAAGTTCCAATAGTGCGTCGCAAGTGCGAGATTCAGACCTATTCTGTGATTGGAATACGTTAAAAAGAACCGTCTAGAACATTGAAAAGACCTCATAGCGTATAATAACCAACCGTACCGATAGGCAGGATTCTCTACAGACAAGCCCCGCCCAAGGTACACCCACGCAATCCCCTCGAATCCTCTAAATTTACGCACCGTTTTGACACCGACAAACAAAGACAGATATTATTTAAAATTACGAACCTATTGTATTACTAAGAGAATGATTTTATATAATTTGTATCACAGACCAGAATCAATAAGTTATTAATATTTTACATGAAATATATTTTGAATGCGAAATTGTATAATCAAAGGGAAGATTTTGTTGAAAATTAATCCTTTTAAAACTTCACCCTAAAAGTTAGACAATGTCCTGACAAACCAGCTACGATATAAAGTAGTTAGAAACACACCGTAAAGTTTAACAATTAGTTTATAAAATAATAAAACAAATTCAAACACGAATTCTATGGCTTGTCTCGCTACAAACGCACAATTATTGTTAGACAATAATACTCGATACATAATATGTCTAACCCCTGTAAGAAGTTATTATAAAACGCGGCGATACTTCCACTCAAACACGGAATGTGTCAGCTATGTGATATGTCACACCTACATCATAGCTAAAACAATTAAAAAATCGAGAAGTTATACATTTAGCTTTAATCTATTGAGTGTCTAATATAGGCTACGGATCTCTCCTCATCACTGAGAAGGCCTGTTTCAGTGAAGATTAGTGGAAGGGTTAGCAGCTATCCGAATCGTCATAAATTTTAATGCTCTTTGAATGCTTACTACATGTCATGTCGATTGCTATCAACGATATCTACCGTAGCCAACAACAACGTGCCCTCCGAAGCACGGAAATGCTCAAGAAATGTTTGCCACTAACAGTCACCCATCCAGGAACCGACCGCGTCCGCAGTTGCTATACTCTGTCGATCGCCTAGGATCGACGCAAGTCACTGGGACATAAGCTTTTCACACGTTTAGTGTTACTGAGAATTACCGAAAAAATTGACTTAGAATAATATTCGAGTGAAATAATAATGTACCTTGGATTAGGATATATATAAGTGTAAAACTCCATAAAAATAGTTAAGCTTGTTAAACACAAACGTTTCGCTCCCTGAAAATCGCTACTACTGTTTTGTTTTAGTTATGACATAGGTGTTCGTTTTGTTATTGTGCCAAAACTGCACGCTAATATAAGTGACTTATTTCGCGCGTTGATATATAATTGCACTGTATTGTCACTTGTTAACGTACTATGACCAAGTTATATATATTTTTCGGCCTAAATGTATCTTTTATTGAAGAATAACTTCCACATTACTTATTTGACATTATTTTAATTAGATCGATGTCAGAAGCGTCTTAATCCTCCACTATATATTATAGACTATTTCATTTTATACATAACGAAATGACACCGTGTAAAGGACATTTAAGAAATAGACATTTTACGGTTTCGTGTTGAGCGTGAAACGAATCTACGTATTTAGCATACTCCAAATATTATTATGTACTGTAATTATAATTATTTCAAATGTCTAACAGCGACTTTTGAATCGAGTTTTATTTTTTAAATTTATCTTGTCAATAGTATAATTGGGTATTTGACAATATTAATAATAAAGTGTTCGTTATAGACATCTCTACACATTATGAATTATAAAAATGTTCTGCAGTTAAATCACTTGCAAATAACTATTAGTCTATCCAAAAATCCACAAATAGAAATACACTTTCTTACACGTTGGTCACATGACAAAACGGTTTGGATTGAGTCGGATCTACGATGACTTCACTCGGTGGTAAACATTGGTTCGCCGATATTACTTTATTTTCTATTTCACAATGAAATTACATCACCGAAGGCATTAACGTTTCGGTCGGTTATTGAAATGATGAATTTTTAAGACAAATACATATCAGAATTAAAAATAACAACTCTATGCAAGTTTTTCGGCTTCTGCTAAATAATGTTAAACAGGTTATATAACTTCTCAAATAGGATTTTATGTTTCAATCTAATAACGTGTCAAATAGCTTATAACGTGCGTTCTCCGATCAGTTCTAAGTACTAAGCAATGGGATACAGTTAAATGTTACAAGAGCAGGGTATTACACGAAACTTTGGACGGCTTTGGAAACTGGAAAGTTACTTCTATCATCTATGAACAAACGGGAGCGCTACGGAGCTGTACAGTTAATTACAACTATTACGTACTATGCTATTTTCAGTTCGGTTTTTAGAATTTTACACTTACGTTATTATATTTTTGAAATTCGTCGGCCGCCATTGGTTTACATGATAGTATCGACGGGAAATATCTGACTATATATTATTTAATAGCTATCGTAACAAAATTACTTTACAGACCATCCGATTCTCCCCATCCCAATATATTCGCCTTAAAATATGATAAATTCGGCCACCGAATGTTTACTATATTCGGACTATTTCCTAATAAGGGGCCATACATAATCACGCCACAAGAATTTCATGACTCCATGAATTTAAAACAGTGGTTACGAATTTTATTTTATTTTAATTATTATTAATAAAATTAACAACAAGTTAATACTTCAAAGTTTGTGTTTTAACATTTAGATTATAATAGATTTTTAAATGTGACGTCACGAAATGTAACCCTCCCACCTCCTAGTCACACAATGTCACACTTCATCGTCCCCCTCCCTCCTTAAAGTGTGACGAAATTTATGAATGGCCCCTAACGATTCACGACCTCTAATTCCTTAATCACGCATTCTCCTAATACGAGTGCAAACATTAAATTTAATTATATGAGAATAACAAGAGAAGTTATTACAACAATTTAGATGCAAACATAGGGCATAGTTGACAGCCAATTTTTAAAAATGTAATAAGATCTTACAAACATGTCACACATATTAAAAAGTAGCAAAGTTTAATTCCACAGACGCAAATTTTGCTCTATAACAAGCGTTTTATGAGACACTAGGGTTCACTTTTAACAGACATCGCGTCGAGTAGAACTTTAGGCTAATCATAATAATTTACTTAAACGAAATCCAAAACAATACCTGATCTCGTCTATATAAATACATCAGATATTCTTCACACAACCAATCGACAATTATCACGCGATCATTCGATGTCAGCGCCGCCACGCGGGATCTACAAGTACTTTGTTAACATTTAATTTAATCCATCCTCTCAGGTTAGATTATTTTCAATAAGAAATGAGAAAACTCTGAACAGATGGCGCTATTAGAGTAAGAGACAGCAAATGAGTAAATTATATTTCAAAATATTCAGGATTGAAGTGCGCTTATCACGATGTTTGAAAGTAAATAATTTCTTAAAAAATTATTATTTTTTATATTTTTCCATACAAATAACTATTCCATTATAATCCTGAATAATATGCTATTTAATTATACCAAAAATAAATTAATTAACATACGTTTTTCACTGAAACGACCGTAACGTCCTACGATACGATATCACCAACTACAAGAGCGCCATCTTTTCCATAAAAAAACGATACGCACGTACTACAATACGAACCGACGAATACCCAACGGCACTCATAAACAAACACGTATACAAAACTGTCAATCCAAAATCCAGTGTATTTATATAACAGATATCAGTTATAACAACAATCCAGAGATATCTATCTGTATATATATTATTGAATAAAATCGTCTTTATCGTAAAGCAGTGGCGAACCTAGTATTGAACTGCTTAATGATCGAAATTTAAATATAGAAGAAAAAGAAACGTTTGGAAAATAAATGACAGTTCAATACTAGCTTCTCACCACTGCTTCAAGACATATCGAAGAAGGAGCTTTACATTTAAAGAAATCACAATGGCCGCGTTCCAGTAAACGTTCACAATGATCAGATCGCTCATTTCAGCGGTCCACATGACGACCGCGGTCGTTGAGGTCGAGACGAAAACGTCACTCATGACGTCATAACAAACGCTCACGCGACGCCCTGTTAAGATGGGTCGTGGTGAGCGTTCCACTAGAGTAGCGCTCACAAGCTAGTGGAACAGAAAAAAGTGCGGTCGTGAGCGTGATCATTGTGGACGTCTAGTGGAACGCGGCCAATATCTATTAGGAATCGCTCGAGATATAGAACTCCTATGTTTTGTCAGTGTAAGTGAGAAATAAAGACCTTGAACCGATAGTAGCAGACGACACACCACGGAATACCACCTACTTCTTGGTCAAGTGCAGGTACCTGTGCACGATGGCCTGCAGGTCGTGGGGCAGCGTGGCGCGGTCGCGGCGGGCGGCGCGCGCCAGCACGGCGGTGGCGAGCTGCGAGTGCAGGTCGATGAGCGCCTCCAGACCGATGCCGCGGAGCGCCTTCGCGTTCTTATACAGAATGTTATCTAACTCAGTCTTGTTTATCACTACTTTTTCTGTTTCTGCAACAAATTATAATAACTTCACTGCCACACACTAGGATACCCTGAACAAATAATAGTAACAATATTAACACTCACAGCCACACACTAGGGTGCCCCATGGATGCTATGGACAGCACACAAAGACAAACCAGACCGTGAACATTAATTTAAACTCATCAACCAAATTTCTGCCTCTCTGGAAATCCAACCCAGGACCCTTCATATGGCGATCAGGCGATCGGGCATAGTCATCGTTGCACTACACACGTTGTCGATATTTATTGTTAGTTGTGTTTGTTTGTACAATACACATTGATACATGTATACATATTAAGTCATACACACCTCCACTCGAAGCATCATGACCTGAATTCCTCTTCTTTGGTGATGTTTTTGTTGGTGTCTTTTCCGTCGACCGGCCACAACTGTAATATACAATAATGATTATTATTTTCACAAAAAATCCATCAATTACTTACATCAGTCTGTAGGGTTTCTCGTAACTATACTTATGAATATTTGAACCCATTAATAGCCCACTACCGAGCACGGGTCTCTCCTCGTCACTGAGGAGGTCTAGAGCACACCACGCTGCTCCAATGCAGATTGGTGAAGAGGTTTGAGGCCAACCCAAGTGTCCCAACCTCAATAACTAGCGGAATCGAATACTATTACTATACCGATTATTAGATCACCAACAAATTTTAATAGCTTTATATTACAGTGTTTTATAAAATGGGTATAATGTTGAAATTGTTAGTTATTAATAGTTTTTGACTTTTGTTACGTGAGCTGTAAGTTCCTAAGACAAAATAAATAATTTGACTTACCCCCAGTTTCTGAAAGGCTTATCAAAATCTCGTTTAACTAACAGGCATATTAATAGGAAACTCGGTCAAATTAATTCTAATTTCTGAAACGTTGATTAGTCAATAATGAATCAGTAAACAAAATCGCATTTGAGAAAGAGTAAAATTGGCATCGATTAGGAGTAAAATTGGCACCGTAAAACTGATCGATTATTTAAATCAAATGACACTCTTGACGTTTGACAATAGATTTAAGAGTTTATTAGTTAATTTTTCGTTGAACAACCTTTGAGAAACCGGCGGTTAGACTAACTTTTGTAATAAATCAAAACAATCCTGCTACTGTGCCGCTGGTATAATGAACGATCATCAGTCAACAGTACCTGTCGGTGAGATGGTTGTTGTGCGCGGTGCAGAGCGCGTCGTCGTCGGGTCGTCGCAGCGGCGCGTCGTCGTCGTCGTCGGACGTGGTCGCGTCGCCGTTGTGCGCGTACGGCGTCGACGTCACCATCGACAGCGGCTTGTTCTCCTTCGACTCCTCGTCCGTCACCACCATCGACGACTCCTTGAAGTTCTGACAACGTTACAGACTACATCTGTCTCGACCCCGATCTCCCACTCGTTATACGTAACAAAGGCGACTGAGACGTTGACTGTTTTTGGGAAATTCTTTTAAACCATGCAAAATATTTTTATAAGCAAAACAAGTTCTTTAAGAGTCACATTTTTAATAGTCAAATTTCGGCAGATCGCCTGTTAGGTCACACTTTCCATTACACAGTACACTAGTAACTGTTAATTTTGACAGCTGTCAACTATATAATTTTACGAAATACAAAACTGAACAAGTGAGTTGTGATTGTGACGTTATAGCCCATTATTGTATTTAATTGGATTTCATTATTGAATATAAATAAAATACAGTAAAAATAATGATGAATATTGCATGTATTTTAGAATTCCTATCACGCAATCCATCATTTCGTGCTAGTAATCTATTTCAATACTGATTCGTATGGAATTTTAATTTTTATATAGATAAAATAAATTTACCTTTTGTGATGTCTTCTGCCGCTTCACCACCAGCCCCTTGGACCAGGCGTTGATCCGTCTCCGCTTCCGCTTGGCCGAGTTACACTCGCTCTTGTCGCCGTTCTGAGGCGTGCGCGCCGATTTGCTATCGTTCGTCGATACATCGAAACCTTCCGCTGTCAAAACAAAATATATAATTCACTTCAATCAATGACTGTTTATTTGTCCTTTATGGACTATGAAATGGTACGAAATATAGCACTGATGTCTTTAGCACCGTTACTTTTGTTCAGAATTCTCTGAAATAGGTTTCAGTAATATATGGATCGGACAGACGGTTGATGAGTTACAAATGAAATTGTCAATTTTTTGCCGATTAGTCTAAATCTACCCCTATATATCCAACATCACTTTAATAAACAGTATCAAAACAATTGTGTTCTTATAAATGCTGACTTTTCTTTAAATTTGTATTTTTAATGTGTAGCACCGAGCGTGGAGTACAGCTAGTCTTAATATATATAAAGCACGTGTCACGGTGTTTGTCCGCGATGGGCTCCTAAACTACTTAACCGATTTTAATCAAATTTTGTACATCGTGTCCAGTTTGATTCAACTTGAAAGATAGGATAGCTTACATCTCAATTTACAGTCTCAATATTATTTTATTGCAAATTATTTGTTTAATATCTTACAAAGAATTAGTTCCAGAAGATTCTAACAGATGGCGTAGTAAGGTAATTAGTTTGCTAAATTGAGTATGTCAACCTTAGTGACAGCAACGCGTGGCCGGGTCTGTTATTTGACTATAATAAAGGGTGTACTGACGTAAGTTGGAGGCGGTGTATATGAAGTCGGGCAGGTCGTTGTCGGCGGCGCCGTCGTCGCGGCGGCGCTGCGCGATCTGCTGACACTCCAGCTCGAAGTCGCTGTCCATCTCCACGTCGATGAGCGCGTGCGCGTGGTCCCGCAGCGAGCACGCCTCGTGCCGGATCTGCTTGTCCGACGATGTTCTGCGAGCACACACAATCACACACTACATACTGCTCGTGTTTTCGATTACATACTAAAAAGATTGCCTTCAACCCATTAATGTCTCACTACTGAGCACGGGTCTCTCCTCATACACTGAGGTCTAGAGCATACTCCACTACGCTGCTCCAATGCAGATCGGTGTAGGGATTAGTAGCCAACCCAAGTGTCGGAAGATTTCAAACCGCCCGAAGGCCTCCAACTGCTATGTTCATAGCAACCGGGACCGATGGCTTAACGTGCCCTCCGACGCACGGAAAAATTAAATTTCCACATAACTAGCTATATCAGTTGCTATAACCAATCTGTAATAACATTCAAAATAACAAATTAAAATTACTTGAGACTGCGACCTACGAGTTTATCTTTATGATATCATTCTTCTGTTCGTATGTACATATGTCACTGAACTCCCAAGCGGTTGAATCAATTTTGGTGAATCTTTTTACATGTATTTAAAGGTTTAAAATTGTCGATTCGATTGGACAGATTATTTTGTTTAATTTATATATTTATTTAATTCTACATTCGTGTTAATTATGACGTCACGCGCTAGCTGTCTTTTTAAAATTCCATATCATAGAATCGAATTCACATATTTAAATATTTTTTCTTCAATGGCTAATAAAGTAAAACTATAACCAAAATGAGCGCATTCATTACATGAATAAAAAAAAACAAAGCCCACTTAGGTACTTTGTTTACGTTAAAAACTTGTCAACATATACAAGTAATTGGTCTTGTCTATTTCTGACCGTACATCTGCAGTGATAGACAAGACACGTCCTCACCTGTCCGGATTGTACTCGAGCGCGTTGGCACAGATGAGATCGATGTCGTCGAGGAACTCCTTGGCGCAGTTGTACTTGTGCATGTCCACCTTCGTCATCATAGTCTCCAGGTCCATCGGTTGTTTTATTATATGCAGATAGTCCGTTACCTGTCGATCATAATGTTATAGAAATAAGCTGCAATATACAATTAAAATAGTAGTCACACTTCTCTCAACGAGTCGTGTCGAAACTCGTGACGTACCGTAAAGTGCCGCACTTATTGGATGATACATAATTTATTTATTAACTATTTAAAATTTACGATTGCGTTTACAACCGAGAACCCAGTTCAGGTTTGTAACCAACGTTCAAACTTGACTCGAAGGACTAACTAATCTTTATACATATAAAAATCAACGTTTGCTTATTTGTCATTTATGGACTTTGAAATGGTAGGAGTTAGAGCATTGTTCTCTTTAGCAACTTTCTTCAGAATTCTCTGAAAAAAAGTTTTCATACCAAAATTACATCGATCGGACACAAATGGTTGATAAGTTACAAGTTCAGTGATACATATGATAGTCGGATGAAATGTAGTCGAAACTTGATTTTTTTCTCTTATTGGAAACTATATATAGCCTGTTCACGCGTCGAAAACCTGATTTATTCGTATATGCACCAAACATATGCTGATTTTTTTTATGCCTACCAAAATGAGCACCGGATACAGCCAGTTTACATATACGCAGTAAAAACATACCTCTTCCAGATCAACAGGCTTGGTGAACTTATAGAACCGCCGGTTGGATGCGAGCTTGCGACAGATGTCGCGCAGGAATATGCGCAGCTCGCGCAGCTTGTAGTCCTCCTTGCGCTTGCGCCGCGATATCTCCTCCGCGCTCTCTCGCGGCGGCGGCGGCGGAGGGGCTTAGGGGAAAAATTTCGTTCAACTTGAACACAAAACATCATACAATAATAAACTGTTTGGAAAAATTAATAACACACGCACGCACGCACGCACACAAATATACACATACACAATTATATACTACTGATGAAAAACACTTCATAACATTGATAAAATATGTTCTAACAACAATGTTAACAATTATACATGTAAATTAATAATACAAAGTAACCTAGTAAGTATTTACTCTTTCGTTTTTCGAAACGGTCCAAACTCTATATATACCGTAAATAAATAAAAAATAATAAAGGAAACGACATTGATTGTATAACCAAAAATAACAATCAGTAAGTTGATTCACAAGGCTTTATTCTTTGACCATCCGTATCAAAATTTTACTCACCCCTAGGTAAAGGCGGTGGTGGTTCAGTATTTTCAACGATGGGCGGCTCGAGCGGAATCTCCGTAAGGATGGGCTTTAGGAAGTTGATCGCTTCCGAGGCGGTCGGCTCGCGGACGCGGTACACGCAGTCTTTGTATATGGGAAACAATTCTTGAAGCTGCAAAATATACAACGTAAGATAAGTATATAACATAAATAACAAGTAGTTCAAATTAGCCGCAAAAAAAAACGACATTACTTCGATCCGTCCTTATGTACAACTTGAGCTCGTTAAAATATGCTTCAACGTAGAAAAGAGTCGCCCTGCAACCCCTTATGTTCGAGTTTCAAACGGAACGTATTTTAGGGCTGCCATAAAGTTTGACGGGAGTCACCTTACGTACGTAAACGTTCATAGCGTACTGTTAGGCTCGGTCGGCGAGGACTTATAAAAACAACTGTTCCCCGACTCCACGTTTAATGTTATTCTTCAGAAGATTTATTCTGCAACTATTTATAGACTTCTGCCTCTCACGCGTTATGTGTCTGCTACTACAGCTGCTGTGGACCCGCAGCTGGGCAGCGTAACGATGTGATTTGGAAAACGAGAAAATAAATAAAATCTACAGTTTATATACCCAATTATAGCCGAGTTGCTAGCAACACACATCTGTAGATGTTTAAGACAGTCGACAATAATTTAAGGTGACCGAGATATTTCTGGTATGTAACAGTACGTACACTAACATCTGGTACGTTAGGTCACGTACCTCAGTAGGCAGGTCCTGATGCGGCACGGGTGAGGTGGCGAGCAGCAGGGTGTTGTCGCCGGCGGCGCGCGCGCGCCACAGCTGCAGCACGAGCGCGGCGCCGTGCGAGCCGGCCAGCGCCGCCCACACCGCCGTCGCGTCCCGCACGTACAGCACGCACCCGCGGTCCGCGCGGCGACACTCCGAGAAAAGCTACACACATGCCACGATCATATCGGCTCTTTACAAAAGTAACGTGATATTTTTAAAATGACAACTTTAAAGGAGAGCAATTTCAAACATTTAAATAAATAAGAATAATAAATAACGCCACACACTCATAACCCCACACTAGGATAACCCGTGTCGTGGGTGCCATGGACAACACAGAAAGACAATTACACACACACCCAGACCGAGA